>JARQWZ010000204.1:0-212500 GCA_033150135.1 Gobio occitaniae | reverse complement strand
TTACACATGTTGTGAGTGTTTGTTTGTGTGTGTGTGTGAGTGTGCCTGTGTTTGTTAGTGTGCGTATATGTATGTCTATTTGTGCAAGTGTGTGTGTGTGTGTCCATGCTGAGTTTGTGTCACACGTACCGTAGAGTTGCCAGTCAAACACTGGTGTGATGGCCGCGCCGCAGCGGAGCACAGAAGTGTGTGAGAGCAGCAGAAGAGCGCTCAGAAACCCGCCGTACACCTGCACAGAACCGCACGCCTCATTATGAACATCTGACGTCTAAGATCAACTCATCCTTTGAGATGTGCAAACACACGAGAGTTTGATCCTGCAGAGCCGCTTCTATTTCTGTAGTCGACTGAAACTTTAATAATAGTCCGTGCAGGTGCTTTGATCTGTTTCTCTGATAGAGATGCAGTTTATTAAAGCGGCTCATCAGGCCAATTTATTTATTGTAAAGTTGCAGCAATACAGAAATTACACTTCTGTTTACATTTCCTCATTCCAAACCTGTATGACTTTTTTTCTTCTGCGGAACTTTTCTCACAGGTTTGAATGACATGAGGATGAGTAAACGATCAGTTCTGTGTGAACCTCACCTGTCCAAACACCCCGACTCTGCCTCCATCAATGTACGGCTGCTTCACCAGAAACCTGCCGCAGACCAATAAACACATGAGGTAATGCTAAGCCTCATGCAACCTCATTTAAGATCATTTCCACAGTAGACGTCATGTGACCTGTGCATTTCTTACACGTCCACTTAGCCAGTTACAAAGCTGGAGCTCCTACTACCTCCACTCACACTGGTGTAATATTATCGGTGTAATATTTATGAATTTCCTTATGTACTTAACCCTTTGGTTGTGAGAGCAGTGAGCTTGCAGAGAGACCCCGCCCACACGCTCTTCTGATTGGCTGTGATTTATCATTGATTTTGTCGCGTAGTCGTGTCACATCTGGTGAGGACAGACGAATAGCTTGTCGCTGCAATCTTTGTTCGTAGCAAACACAGATGATCCTGCTACATTTCTGACACTGTCCGAAAACTATCGCAGGCTATCTTTGGTCACAAGGCCGTCTTTGAACCTCTCTAACTGTACGCCGTAGGACCACCGATTAGGAGCCACGATCTTTCGTATGGGACAGCCCAAAATTGTACAATGTGTACTGGGCATAAGTCTATCGGGTAACACTTTAGAAAACTGATCCATTATTTAATAAATGACTACACTCTCAGAAAAAAAGGTACAGTGGAGGTACAATTTTGATCCTTGGGGAACAAAACGTATAACTGTACCTTTAAAAGGTACACAATTGGTGCTTAGGGTACAGTTATACCATAGTTTTCCTCACTTAGAGCAGATCAAGTTCGGTCCTAGAGAGCCGCTGTCCTGCAGAGTTTGGCTGCAACCCTGAAAGACGTCTATTGAAGCTCTTATTGAGAATTAACAGAGGTTTAGATGTTGATGATTTAAATATGTGGTCACCATTATGGAGATTTGTGTTTCATATAGTTGGGCAGTTTAACTCTTTTTTTGGGGAGTTTAGACTCACACATATATCAGGGGCCCATTTCAGAAAGGAGGTTAAGTGAAAACTCTGAGTAGGTTAACCCTGAAATAAGGGAAACTCTGGGTTTTCTATTTCAGAATGGGAGGTATGTCAAACCCGAGAAAGCAGGGTAAGCCAAGCCCGTTTCTGAAAGAGAGGTAACTTATACTCAGAGTCAGTTACCAGGGTCACTTACTCTGTGAACCTAACCTGGTCAGGAGCAGGTTTTCTTTGGTAAACCCACAGTTTGTTTCGTTCTCCTCCCCCTTTTTAAAGCACCAGCAGTGTTTAAATACTTTATTCATTCATTCAAACGCCACAAATGCTTTTCTTACTGAGTATTTTGGTCGTATTTCAAGTATAAATATATATATATTTTTATTTAATCTAAATCTAAAGTAAGCAAAGTTTACTTAAAACAAATTAAATTTGTCTGCCACCTGACAAAAATACAAAGTAAGAAAAGCATTCTTTGCAGGAACATTCATTGCTCATATTTTCATCATGAGGACACTGCCAAAGTGACAAAAATGGCATGTCCTTTTATACAGGATCCTGACGTTCACTTGATAATCCTCTAGAAGTAACCTAATAATTCAAATTTCCTTTAGGATTTCCAGTGGTTGGACGCATTTATGACACTCATATACCCATCATCACACTTTCTGAAAACGGATTACTGTATGGAATGGAAGGATGCTGCCAGATGTTAGTACGAGATATATGGCATAACCACCACCACAGCTGTTAAATACATTTATTTACATTTTTATAGTCCTCTTTATTTCCTACAAATACTTTATTCTTTTTCCTGTTGGGTGTTAATATTCTTCCTCCATCTCCTCTTCATCTGTAAATGGTGCTGGTGTTTGGCTGGCCTGAGTAGAAGTCAAATGTTAATGTCATTACCCTGATTAATAAATGTAACCGGTGGGATCAGAGAACATTTCATTATGTGAAAAGAGCATAGACCCTTTTCACATTTCTGGGTTTCTGAAGCTGAAGTCGTCATAGTTGGGTTAACTCTTATAGCGGTGAATGAGAGAATACATTAAATATATATTTTTGTGTCTCCATTTGCTCAAATAGCAAAAGAAAAACTCCACAATAGTGATTTCACAACTTTCAAAAAGATGGAAATATTAAAGTGAGATTGATAACTGCAGTGAAAAGAGAGAAAGATGTTAATTTTACCTCCCTTAATTTATCACTCCCATAGACGCTGTATTAGAAACACTCTCACAGCAGCGGTAACCTTTTTTTTGTAATTTGATGCAAAAGTAATATAATACAAAGTATTAGTGTTATAAATGTACATACATTAAAAAAAATACAAAAAACGTTGCAGGATTTACGATATTGATGACCATTAAAACACGTCATCACAGTCTGAGAAAAGGGTCTATGTGGGAAAAGCTGCTGCACATTGGACACTGAATGATATTTATTTAATATGTCAAATGTTTGTAAAGTCATTAAACCTACACCCATGAACATTTTATGCTTAAAGCTTTTCCTGATTGAATTATGTTTTTTTTTTTTTAGCTGCTGCCACATTCTTTGTTTGCCTTTTGGATACCATGAAAATTAAACTTAATTAAAATAATTAAGAATTAAACTTGTGTATTGACCCGGAAGTATGCAAACGTCTTTTTGTTGGGTGCTGTTGCCATGGTGAATCGTAATTTCGGAGCTCCATTTTGATCGTGGCTTTTCATAGTTGGAGTGTATGTGCTTAACTCAGAGTCAGTCTACTCAGAGTTGATTAAACTACCTCAATTCAGCTGTTCTGAAACCCAAAACTCAGAGTTTCCCATCTCAGAGTAAGTCAATTCAGAGTTCAGGTTTAAACTCAGAGTTGGTTGAACCTCCTTTCTGAAACAGGCCCCAGGAATCAGCATATGAATCTCAACAATGGTGACATACTTAATGCTGCAATGCATGCTGGGAGCCATGAGTTTTATACTGTGGTGGGTTAGAAGGGTTGGAGCTAAACTCTGCAGGACATCAGATCTCTAGGACCGATCTTGCCTCCCCCTGACTTAGAGGTACAAAAATGTACCCTTAAGGTTACCACCCCAGTGACGGACACTTGTGCCTTAAAAGGTACAATTTTGTACTCTTATTTTTTGAGAGTGTACACAGGAACAAGTGAGTATTGACACTCTAGTAACTACTATTAACTAACAAGAAACTCTGATTAATAAATGAGTTAGTAATAGTGCTTAGTCGAATGGGGTAGTTCACTATTAGCTAATCAATAACTACTATTATTTTTCATAACTCTCATAATTAATGTGAATAATGCATAATTAATTCTAAAGTGAAGGTCTTAGTAACCCACTAGTAATGACTCAAGTGTTACTAAATCCTTAAGAAGTAACTACTAATGATTCTGATCAGTATTCCAATGTAAAAAACATGATAACTCTCTAGTAACGACTGAAGTCATTGCAAGCTTTTGAGGTTTTTGTAAGGTTTTGGATAGTTGTGACTCAAGTGTTACTACATACACTTCCATAGGAATTACTAGTTATTTGGATCAGCATTGTAAAGTGAAGATCATGATAACCCACTAGTAATCACACACTTACACTTTCTATCACTTACTAGTAATTACACTGTTACTATCCAAAACCTTACAAAAACTCAAAAGCGTGCAATGACTTCAAGTAATTACAAGAGGGGGGGGTTATTACATGCATTCTGACTTATTGACACTGTTCAAGAGTTGATTCTCATGATAAACATGGACAACATTTAAAAACACGAGTTGGACGTATGACGGAGTATTTCTGTGCCAAATACACTCCTTCAGGATTCAAACGAGTTTCAGAAAGTTTTTCCGAGTATGGCCCTGTATGACATCATAACGGGCGGGATTGCTTGTATGGGCACTTCTCCCGGATACGCACACACACACACACACACACACACACACACATCATTCAGAGCGAGAGCAAGAGCGCATCCATCAATGAGCTTCGTTTGGGTTATGGGAGCAGTCGGCGGCGCTGGCGTTGTGTTTTTAGACACGAGATCAACAATGTCACTAAAGAAGTGTGTGTGTGTGTGTGTGTGTGTGTGTGTGTGTGTGATTGAAAGATCACCATGTTCAGCTTCACAAATAACCCAGAGTTAAGGGATCAGTGGATGCAGTTTGTGTTTCCGGAGTTCTGCAAGTGTGTGTGTTTGTTCCCGGTCATGAGTGGAAACCGCAGGCGGCGAGTGAAACTACATCAAATGTGTGTATGTGTGTGTGCGTGTGTGTTTTGTTGGCAATCGGTGCGTAAGTGCATATAATGTGAACAACACCAACGTATAGAGAATCAAGAGTTATCCAGGGATAATGCCATGGTGTGTGTGTGTGTGTGTGTGAGTGTGTGTGTTGTGTTAGCAATCGGTGTGTAAGTGCATATAATGTGAACAACACCAACGTATAGAGAATCAAGAGTTATCCAGGGATAATGCCATGGTGTGTGTGTGTGTGTGTGTGTGTGTGTGTGTGTGTGTGTGTGTGTGTGTGTGTGTGTGTGTGTGTGTGTGTGTGTGTGTGTGTGTGTTTTGTTGGCAATCGGTGTGTAAGTGCATATAATGTGAACAACATCAACGTATAGAGAATCAAGAGTTATCCACGGATAATGCCATGGTGTGTGTGTGTGTGTGTGTGTTTTGTTGGCAATCGGTGTGTAAGTGCATATAATGTGAACAACATCAACGTATAGAGAATCAAGAGTTATCCAGGGATAATGCCATGGTGTGTGTGTGGGTGTGTGTGTGTGTGTGTGTGTTTTGTTGGCAATCGGTGTGTAAGTGCATATAATGTGAACAACATCAACGTATAGAGAATCAAGAGTTATCCAGGGATAATGCCATGGTGTGTGTGTGTGTGTGTGTGTTTTGTTGGCAATCGGTGTGTAAGTGCATATAATGTGAACAACACCAACGTATAGAGAATCAAGAGTTATCCACGGATAATGCCATGGTGTGTGTGTGTGTGTGTGTGTGTGTGTTTTGTTGGCAATCGGCGTGTAAGTGCATATAATGTGAACAACACCAACGTATAGAGAATCAAGAGTTATCCAGGGATAATGCCATGGTGTGTGTGTGTATGAGTGTGTGTGTTGTGTTAGCAATCGGTGTGTAAGTGCATATAATGTGAACAACACCAACGTATAGAGAATCAAGAGTTATACAGGGATAATGCCGTGGTGTGTGTGTGGGTGTGTGTGTGTGTGTGTGTGTGTGTGTTTTGTTGGCAATCGGCGTGTAAGTGCATATAATATGAACAACACCAATGTGTAGAGAATCAAGTGTTATCCAGGGATAATGCCATGGTGTGTGTGTGTGTGTGTGTCTCTCTCTTTAGCTCCGCCCACTGCTCTCCTCCACGAGTTCGGCTGTTTTCAGAAACAGTACAGTATATCTGTCTTTTATAAATATAATAAAACTAAAGACTCTTGGGATATATGAAGGATCAACACAACTCTATAATCAAGATTAACATGAGACTCAAACTGTGTGTGTGTGTGTGTGTGTGTCCCACCCTAAGGTTTGAGCTCACACACTCACTGTAAAGCGGAGAGTTGATCGTCTGCATCCACGAGCCCCAAGCGCTTGTGAAGATCCTGGAGAATCTGCTGTCCCTGAGAGCCGCTCCCTCTGCCATCCACCCGGGCCACAATGACATCATCACAGCTGACCAGCACATCGGCCCATTCCAGACGAAAGCGCTCGTTCACTTGCTGGCAGCCAGGTTCACACTCACTATCACACACACACACACACACACAGAGAGAGAGGTCAGACTGGTGTGGCATGAGCAGACGTGCTAGATGGATGTTGCACCACATCTCGCTATATATTTTCACTGTCTTAAGTTTTAAATAAAGTCCAATTTTTAACATGCAGCACAGCTCATTAATGTCAAACGTGTTTACAGCAGCAATTTTGTTTCCTGGTGAAACGTCAGAGGAGTGTGTGATCATATCCAAATACTGAATTCAACCATAATTAAATCAAGCACAGTTTAGAGCTAATCTAGGATTTGTTGATCTAGGCTTTATTTTAAATCGAGTTGTGTTGCACCACTTAATTTTAAACCCAGATTAACAAAAAGAGGATTAGAATTTAACCTGCAATTAAAACATTTGATATTCTCCGCCATGATGGATTCGTCATTGACAGCAACAATGTCAATATTACATTTCCTTCTTTTATTGCCCACCAGTCAAAAATATATTGATCAGTTAATGGAGTATTGTGGCAGCGTAATTACACTGGCAGGGTTAGTAGAATAAGTTGACGTAGTTGCAAAGTTACTTATAGTTAGTAGAATGTCTTCTATGAATGACGTGTGTGTGTGTGTGTGTGTGTGTGTGTACTGGTTTGACCTACATTATATAGGTCTTTCATTGTAAGTCCTTAAGTTGTAGTGTGTATTCAGGTTTCAGGCCATGTCCCCTACATTTTGAGGGCATGTCTACGTCCTTGTAAATCAAAATGCTAATAAACAAACTAATTTTTTTTTTTTTTTATTAAAAATTTAAAAATCCATAACGTTTTTTGTGATGGTAGGTTCAGGGTTAGGGGCTAGAAAATGTCATTAACTCGGTATAAGCCATTAGGCCTATGGAATCTCCTCGTGTGTGTGTGTGTGTGTGTGTGTGTGTGTGTGTGTGTGTGTGTGTGTGTGTGTGTGTGTGTTCGTACAGCAGCAGCAGGAGAGGGTACCGCTTGCTCTCTTCAAACTGTGGAGGGAAGCTGAGCTCAAGTCTCAGTGCTGTAAACACACAGGAAACACACATCTGTCACTGAATCAAGAAAACCATCTGAAGCCATTCAGACTGAAGACAAAAAGTGACAAAATCAGATTTCCCTTTTGCTCATATGTTATCTGTTTTATGTTAACAGTGTGAACATCTGATTTGATTCTGATTTGGGCCAATATGTGGTACAGGTCTGATGTTTTGCAATTGTGGTCTCAGTCTTAACGGTCAAATCATAATTCATGCTTTTAAAGGGGTCATGATATGGTTATGTCGGTAACACTTTATAATAACTACACGCTATGAAGCATTAGTTAAGCATTAGTAAATAGTTAATTCATCATTTATAAAGCATTAATAGACATTACTAAGCAGTTTATAAATACAGCTATAAATGCTTTATTCTTGATTTATAAGCATATCTATACTGTTTAATAATTGTATTTTCATACTTTATAAATGATCAATTTATTATTTCTAAATTAAGTATTACATTATTTACAAACCAGTTAGTTAGGAGTTGTCAGTGGTTCATCAGATCATTTAGAAAGTGTAAGTAAAGGATTAATAAATGTACATTTATACATCTTATTATTTAGACATATTGTAATAGTTACTCAGTGTGTTAATAAATACTTTATTAACATGTATTCCTACTGTAATTCATGATTAATTCAGGTAGTTATAAAACATTTAGTAGTTGTAAGTAAACTATTTCTGTGAGCTCATCTAAAGTGAGGACTATTTAAGCCTCGTAAAGCTTTTACACAGGAGGTATAAAGTCTCAGTTCTCTTCTGCACTTCTGTTCTCTGCTCTACTGTTTTGACACTGCAAAATATCACTAAAAGAGTTAACTGACAACTACTAAATGTTTTATAACTACCTGAATTAATCATGAAATCACAGTAGGAATACATGTTAATAAAGAATTTATTAACACACTGAGTAACTATTACAATATGTCTAAATAATAAGATGTATAAATGTACATTTATTAATCCTTTACTTACACTTTCTAAATGATCTGATGAACCACTGACAACTCCTAAATAACTGGTTTGTAAATAATGTAATACTTAATTTAGAAATGATTAATTGATCATTTATAAAGTATGAAAATACAATTATTAAACACAGTATAGATATGCTTATAAATCAAGAATAAAACATTTATAGCTGTATCTATAAACTGCCTATTAATGTATATTAATGCTTTATAAATGATGAATTAACTATTTACTAATGCTTAACTAATGCTTCATAGCATGTAGTTATTATAAAGTCTGCTACAACAGTTTGACAATGACAGGAGGATGGTTATGTTTATTGTGATGATTATTATTATGTTTTCTTGAAAAATGCCAGTTTTGGTTATGCTGTCTAAGATGATAATCTCATCAGTGTCATTTTCTGTTACAGCGTCCTTTGGTAATGGTGGCGATAATGAAGATGACTGCGATGATGATGATGGTAATGTTGATTCATACCCTGGTTGTTAATCTGTAAAGTCCGGATTTGTCTAACTGGAATCTGTTTCTTTTGGAGAAATTCTCTGATCTCCAGGCGAGCATCTACAGTCACATGATCTACAGAGAGGAAGAGAAAGACAGCTGAAAGGGTCAGTGTGTACTGATTTTTTTCTGTAAAATATATGTGTGTATGTATATGTTTATGTGTATATATACTATACCTGAGTGAACTGTGGCACTAATAGAGTCTCATGAACGCACAGAAGATCAACAGGATTTTTGTTCAATAATACATGACATTTCGGTTTGTTTTTCACCAAACCCTATCAGATATATGACACGTGTCAGATGGGATCATTTTGTGATACTTCTGCATTTAAAAGTTGATGCTGGTTGCTATTCACTGCCATTATATGGACGAGCGCGAGTGGGACAGCATATGGCTTTTGGGTGAACCATCCTTCCCTCACACTTTGTAACAAATCCTTCCCTCGCGGGTCCAAATGACCAGAAGCCCTAAAATGATACTGTCACATGTCTGTCCGGTCTCGTGTAGCACGTGGTGTTTTGTTATTTTGGGCCATGTGCTCTTGTCTCTGTCTGGATCCCACCCCTCTGGTTATCTATTTATTTTATCCCACCTGTTCCCTCCTGATTATTTACTCTTTATAGTCTCCTTGTTTGCAGTCTTGTGTCGGATCGTTGTCTTTCGTCTCCCTTTTCCCCGTGATCCTTGCTGTTATGTTCCAAGTTGGTTTTTGTTATTTCAATTTTGATTTACCCCCTCATGGGGTTTTTGTGTTTGTTTTTTTTGTCAATAAAACCACCTTGTCTCTGCAATTGAGTCCTCACTCAAGTTTTTTCCCTGACAAAAACGTGACAGAACGATCCGACCATCATGAGGACTCAGCGGAGGAGGAGCTCGGTACAACCGCTAACCTGTCCACAATTTGAGCATCAGCAGGGGACGGGAATCAGAGAGTTCGGCCGGAGGTTCAGCAGCGCCGAAGAGGGGTGGGTGTGTGTGTCGGTGTGTGTGTCCGTGTGAGTGTCCGTGTGTGTGTGTGTGTGTGTGTGTATGTGTCCGTGTGTGTGCGCATGAGTGTGTGTGTGTGTGTGTGTGTGTGTGTGCGTGCATGAGTGTGTGTGCGTGCGTGCATGAGTGTGTGTGTGTGTGCATGAGTGTGTGTGTGTGTCGGTGTGTGTGTGCATGCATGAGTGTGTGTGTGTGTGTGTGTGTGCATGAGTGTGTGTGTGTGTGTGTCCGTGTCCGTGTGTGTGTGTCCGTGTGTGTGTGTCCATGCGTGTGTCCATGCGTGTGTGTGTGTGTGTGTGTGTGTGTGTGAGTGTGTGTGTGCGTGCATGAGTGTGTGTGTGTGTGTTTCCGTGTGTGTGTATGTGTGTCCGTGTGTGTCCGTGTCCGTGTGTCTATGCGTGTGTCCATGCGTGTGTGTCTATGCGTGTGTCCGTGTGTGTGTCCGTGTGTGTCCATGCGTGTGTCCATGCGTGTGTGTGGCCGTTTTGTGTTTGGACTCACCGCTCATGTTGCTGAGAAGGTGCACAGTGGTTATGGGGATTCCTGGACCTGAACATAAAATACAAAATACAGCAATCTTCAGCCATTTTGGCAAAGTAGAATAAGGCTAATGTAGGAAAAAATCCAATGTGATAGTGTGAACTAGAGCTGCACCATCTGGACTCAAACACTGACGTGATGCTATTCCTGTACAATGATTTGGCTATGTCTATACTTTGACTACGATCACAGCAAACGTTTAAATCGCTGTGTGTTTGTGTGTGTGTGTGTGTGTGTGTGTTATTTACCCCTGCAGTTCAGCAGTACAGCCCGTCCCTTTGGACTCAGTGAGGCTTCATAGAATGAACAGTGAGGTTCGAACAAAGAACAGCTCAAGCACTCGCGATTGAACGGATACACCGTGCTCAACCTGGAGGTCAGAGGTCACACTGCTGTAATGTGAGGCATTCAGGAAGAATAAAAACAAACAAGTACATGCAGAATCAGTGTGTCTGACCTGTACAGGTGTCTGTGACTGAATCCAGCCTCATTACTGAGAAAATATCTGCATGAAAACACACTACATGTTAGACATCTGAGAGGCTTTTGCGCGTTTGTGTGTGTGTGTGTGTGAACAAGGGACTCACACTGTGTCACTGTGTTCATCGTAGGTCAGGATCTCTGTGACCTCCCAGGTGCCTGAGGTCAGGGGATGCATGCTGACCTCTTCACCTTCAGGCTGAAAGCAGAGGTAAAAGAGGCTCTATTATGCCCTTTTTAAAGTCGTGATGTTGTTTTTGGGCTCTACTAGATGTTTACAGGTTTGTGAACTTTTATACCTGTTCTGACATCATTGCGAGATGTCTAAAGGATCCGTGGCCTCTGCTTCTGAGGGGTGATGTCACGAAAAACGTTGCTCCATCTTTAGAGAAAACTGGTTTTTCATTCTGCACCAATCAGATGAGAGCATCAGGTTACAACTCAACATCTTGAGGTAAATAAATATGTGTAAAGTGACATAATCTTACCTGTCTGTCGATCCACTTGTCTGATGTCATGACATGCTTCTGCAATGAGAGACCAAAACCAATGATTACATGTGTTTGCATACATTGTGTGTGTGTGTGTGTGTGTGTGTGTGTGTGTGTGTGTGTGTGTGTGTGTGTGTGTGTGTGTGTGTGTGTGTGTGTGTGTGTGTGTGTGTGTGTGTGTGTGTGAATTGAGATGCCTTTTAAATTCCAATTCAGTTCGTGAATTTGAATTGAGGTTGCAAACAGGATGAAGAATTGCAATTCAAATTTAAATGCAAGGAAGTAGAATTAAAATGAATTGAATATATAAACACACTGATCAGGCATAACATTATGACAGGTGAAGTGAATAACACTGATTATCTCTGTTAGTGGGTGGGATATATTAGGCAGCAAGTGAACATTTTGTCCTCAGAGTTGATGTGTTAGAAGCAGGAAAAATGGGCAAGCGTAAGGATTTGAGCGAGTTTGACAAGGGCCAGATTGTGACGGCGAGACGACTGGGTCAGAGCTTCTCCAAAACTGCAGCTCTTGTGGGGTGTTCCCGGTCTGCAGTGGTCAGTCTCTATCAAAAGTGCTCCAAGGAAGGAACAGTGGAGAACCGGAGACAGGGTCATGGAGGACCAGTGGAGAACCGGCCACAGGGTCATGGAGGACCAGTGGAGAACCGGCCACAGGGTCATGAAGGACCAGTGGAGATCCGGCCACAGGGTCATGAAGGACCAGTGGAGAACCGGCCACAGGGTCATGGAGGACCAGTGGAGAACCGGCCACAGGGTCATGGAGGACCAGTGGAGAACCGGCCACAGGGTCATGGAGGACCAGTGGAGAACCGGCCACAGGGTCATGGAGGACCAGTGGAGAACCAGCCACAGGGTCATGAAGGACCAGTGGAGATCCGGCCACAGGGTCATGAAGGACCAGTGGAGAACCGGCCACAGGGTCATGGAGGACCAGTGGAGAACCGGCCACAGGGTCATGGGCGGCCGAGGCTCATTGATGCCCGTGAGGAGCGAAGGCTGGCCCGTGTGGGCCGATCAAACAGACGAGCTACTGGAGCTCAAACTGCTCAAGAAGTTAATGCTGGTTCTGATAGAAAGGTGTCAGAATACACAGAGCATCTCAGTTTGTTGTGTATGGGGCGGCACAGCCGCTGACCAGCCCATGCTGACCCCTGACCTCCGCCCAAAGCACCAACAGTGGCACATGAGAATCAGAACTGGACCACGGAGCAATGGAAGAAGATGGCCTGGTCTGATGATCACGTGTTCTTCTACATCACGTGGATGGCCGGGTGTGTGTGTGTGTGTGGCTCACCTGGGGAACACATGGCACCAGGTGCACTATGGGAAGAAGGCGTGGCGGCGGAGGCAGTGATGCTTTGGGCAATGTTCTGCTGGGAAACCTTGGGTCCTCCATCCATGTGGATGTGACTTTGACACGTCCACCAACCTAAGCATTGTTGAGACCATGTCCAGCCTTTCATGGTAACGGTATTCCCTGTGGCTGTGGCTCTTTCAGCAGATAATGCGGCGCCACAAAGCACAAATGCTTCAGGAATGGTTTGAGGAGCACAACAACGAGTTTGAGGCATTGACTTGGCCTCCAAATTCCCCAGATCTCAATCCAATCGAGCATCTGTGGGATGTGCTGAACAAACAAGTCCGATCCATGGCCCCACCTCGCAACTTACAGGACTTAAAGGATCTGCTGCTAACATCTTGGTGCCACACAGCACACCTTCAGGGGTCTAGAGGAGTCCATGCCTCGACGGGTCAGGGCTGATTTGGCTGCAAAAGGGGGACCAACACAAAATTAGGCCATAATGTTATGCCTGATCGATGTATGTGTATATATACCAGGCGGTTCAGAGTCTGCAAATGGCGGAAAAAGCTTGGCCTTCTAAATAAAAGAGCCAATCATAATTTGTAAATTTATCGCATCACCTGTAGCTGTCATTAGAAGCTCCGGTTTATATAGAAAATAGTGATAGTGATACTTGTTGATTCAAATCAAATTCCTTCTCATGAATGGTGTGTTTGAGAGACGTGGCGTAAACTCACCACCACACATTTCCCCGTGTGTGTGTAGCACAGTGTGAGTATGGAGGCGTTCTGAGGACGGTTTAACCAGCGTACAGCGAGACACTCGTCTGTTACCCACCGCACCATGCTGATATAGAGCTCACTGCACAAACACACACACACGACAGGCTGTCAGCTCAAACATTAGGAACATCTGCAGGTTTAGAAATGGAACAATGGAACTATTATGCTCTTTCATAAAGTCTTGATGTTGTTTTTGGCTCTACTAGAGCAGGTTTTTCTGCTTAAATGTTGATTATTCCTCATATTCTCCATTGTTGCGGCTCCTCTCTTCCCAGTCTGTCAGTAACGCTCTGTTTAGTCCCTGTCTCTATGAAGCTCCGCCTTCTGAAAAGCACAAGTGCTCTGATTGGTCAGCTGGAGCAGTGTGTTGTGATTTGGTCAATCGCTTCCAGCATGTTTGGGAAATGTCCCGCCCCTTACCATAACTGCCAGTCTCAACACACTCACTAAACGCATACTGAACATTACTTCATGACTGTTAAAAACGTATGTGAATGTGGTTAGTATGAGTGAAATTCGGACGTACTACATCCGCCATGTTGTTACTGTCATGTGACCTACCAGCGTCCGTTGCATCGCTTCACTGCCATTCATAAATCCTGTCCTGTGGCCTCATGGGATAGTGAAGTGTCCATCTAATGCACACTTCAGAATCTCTGCGGAAGTAGTACTTCTAGACGTCCTTTTCACCTACTGTTTTTCGAATACTTTATAGTAGAGAAGTATTCAATTTCAGACGCAGTGACAATAACACGTGTGTGTGTGTGTGTGTGTGTGTGTACCTACTTATATTTTTGGGACATAATTTGTAAAAAACAGCATAAATATTAAGTAAATACAGTTTTTAGTGATGGCCGCTTTCGAAACACGCTTCATGGAACTTTGGCAGTTTGATGTTTTGTTTCGAAACAAATGATTTTCAAATGTTTCAAAGTCTTTTAGTAAACAAGGCTTTGTTACATCATAACCGTTTAAAAATTTCAATGGTTCCCATTAACCAGTGTTTTATACATTTGTAAAGAGTTGTAGTTAAAGCTGAACTATGTAAGGTCGCCTATTCAAAACAAAGGCGAAGTTTGATGACGGCAAGTTTGAGCGCAGAATCTTGGGACATGTGGTCTTCACCTCACAGCTGGTGGGAAAGAATCGGGATAGGACTCGGGCAGAAATCATGTTGATGGATGTGATTATTAATGTTACTGTAGTCTGAAGCAGAGCAGGAGCGATTGTTAATAAGATGAACACAACACACGCCTCACGAGCAGCGGGACTTTTATTATGACACCGCTCCTCCGCTCATGAGTGTGAGGTAACGCAGCTCTGTTGATCATATTAGACTCATCTGAGTGTGTTGATGATGTGATGACGTTACTCTGTGTGTTCTCAGCGGCTGCTATGACACTTGTTCACACTGCAGTGAGAGTAAAGCGTTTCTGCAGAATAAATGTGCGTGCATGTGTGTGTGTGCGTGCGTGCGTGCATGAGTGTGTGCATGAGTGTGTGTGCATGCGTGCATGAGTGTGCGTGCGTGCATGAGTGTGTGTGTGTGTGTGTGTGCATGAGTGTGTGTGTGTGTGTGTGTGCATAAGTGTGTGTGTGCGTGCACGAGTGTGTGTGCGTGCGTGCATGAGTGTGTGTGTGTGTGTGTGTGTGTGTGTGCATGGGTGTGCATGAGTGTGTGTGTGTGTGTGTGTGCATGAGTGTTTGCATAAGTGTGTGTGCGTGCGTGCATGAGTGTGTGTGTGTGTGTGTGTGTGCATGAGTGTGTGTGTGTGCATGAGTGTGTGTGTGTGCATGAGTGTGTGTGTGTGCATGAGTGTGTGTGTGTGTGTGTGCATGAGTGTGTGTGTGTGCATGGGTGTGCATGAGTGAGTGTGTGTGTGTGTGTGTGCATGAGTGTGTGTGTGTGCATGAGTGTGTGTGTGTGTGCATGAGTGTGTGTGTGTGTGTGTGTGTGTGTGTATGTGTGTGCATGAGTGTGTGTGTGTGTGTGTGTGTGTGTGTGTGCATGAGTGTGTGCGTGTGTGCATGAGTGTGTGCGTGCATGGGTGTGCATGAGTGTGTGTGTGTGTGTGTGTGTGTGTGTGCATAAGTGTGTGTGCGTGCGTGCATGAGTGTGTGTGTGCATGAGTGTGTGTGTGTGTGTGCATGAGTGTGTGTGTGTGTGTGTGTGTGTGTGTGTGTGTGTGCATGGGTGTGCATGAGTGTGTGTGTGTGTGTGTGTGCATGAGTGTGTGTGTGTGTGTGCATGAGTGTGTGTGTGTGTGTGTGTGTGTGTGTGTGTGTGTGTGTGTGTGTGTGCATGGGTGTGCATGAGTGTGTGTGTGTGCATGAGTGTGTGCGTGTGTGCATGAGTGTGTGCGTGCATGGGTGTGCATGAGTGTGTGCGTGCATGGGTGTGCATGAGTGTGTGTATGTGCATGAGTGTGTGTGTGTGCATGAGTGTGTGTGTGTGTGTGCATGGGTGTGCATGAGTGTGTGCGTGTGTGCATGAGTGTGTGCGTGCATGGGTGTGCATGAGTGTGTGTGTGTGTATGTGTGTGTGCATGAGTGTGTGTGTGTGTGTGCGTGCGTGCATGAGTGTGTGTGCGTGCGTGCATGAGTGTCTGTGCGTGCGTGTATGAGTGTGTGTGTGTGCATGGGTGTGCATGAGTGCGTGCGTGCGTGCATGAGTGTGTGTGTGTGCATGGGTGTGCATGAGTGCGTGCGTGCGTGCGTGCATGAGTGTGCGTGCGTGCGTGTGTGTGCATGAGTGTGTGTGCATGAGTGCGTGCGAGTGTGCGTGCGTGTGTGTGTGGTGTACCTTCTCTGTAAGCCTTCGGGATGTGGGAGTTGTGTAGTGCGTGTGGATCCGTTCACACTGACCACATACAGGGTCACTTCAGGATTCACCTGTCCAGCCTGTGCCACACACAGGGAAAGGAAGTGAGATCCAGTGTTTACGGTCCCAGCCCTAACTAACCCAACTCAACACAGAGGCGCTGGACCAGTGAGCTGATGTTGAGAAGGGATCTGTACACTGGTGACTAAGAACAAACAGAGGCCGGTTAAAACCAGTGCAGCTCCAGATCCAGAGAGTCGGTTCATCACGAGCTGCTAACCTTTCCTAAGATACACCTTCAGGTTGAGGCAGACGGGTGGCCGGCTTACCTTCGGGTATGGATACTGTTGTCCGCGCGGGTAAAGCATCCCAGTGAAACGCGGCAGCTGCTCTCTGGGCACCAGAGTGTCATTGATGGTGAGAAACGCCAGATGGGAGCCTGATGGAGACCACCAGTGAGCAACAGAAGAATGCAAGACCTCCTCTAATAGCCAATGAGAGACACAGCAAACGTTGCGGTCAGATTTAATAGCAGTGATAATAGCAGTGGCATGGCTTGTGCTGTGGTGTGTTACCCTCATAAAGCCAGTCCGTCATGCCATTAAATATGAGGCCCTCTCGCCCCGATGACGTCAGTCTTAGAGAACTGCTCTTCACTTCGGGCTGATAGTAGATATTATTCTCAAATATGTATACCTGAGACAGAGAGAGAACGAGATGAGAGGACGCTTGAGAGAAAGAGAGCTTGGGTCACTGAAGAGGTCCTATTATGCCCCGTTTTCAATATCTTGATTTTGTTTTTTCATGCTTGAATCTTCAAAAAACACATTATTTCCTCATATTCTCCATTGTTGCGGCTCCTCTCTTCCCAATCTGTCAGTAACGCTCAGTTTAGTTCCTGTCTCTATGAAGCCCCTCCTTCTGAAAAGCACACTGTGCTCTGATTGGTCGGCTGGATCAGTGCGTTGTGATTGGTTAAGCGCTTCGAGCGTGTGTGAGAAATTCACTGCCAATCTAAAAAAAAAAGGAGTTCTTGAAACATAAGTTGTGATTGCTCTTTTTCCAGCTATTGTGATGTATATCCGAGTGAAACGGCTTCTGAAATTAGACAGGGCGGGGCTTGATTTCGTCCTTAGGGAATTGATTGGATCGATGGAAGTTGGGCGTTGCTAACAAAATGGAGGAAACGAGTCCTCGCGTCTCACGACATAGCACATGACAGGAAGAGAAGCAAAGCCGTTTCGAGGGGGGATGAAAGGTTAACGTTTTTGATTAAAGATTATGACGCATTCATTTTTTTTAAATAATGAAGTGCACAGATAAATCATTTATAATAAACATTACAATATTACATAAAAAATAAGTATGGTAAATGTTTTATTTCATGGCGACTTTAAGCAATGAATACATTGTTTCACTTAAAAAAAAACTATTTTCACACAAAATCGTTAATATTTCTGAACTGATGCACTATGTAACTTTTCCGTCCGCTAGAGGTCGCCTGTTCAAAACAAAGGCGTAGTTTTATGACGGCAGGTTTGAGCGCAGAATCGCGGATATGATGTCATCGACAGGCCACGCCCTCACACGTCCCGGTTCCTCAGTTAAAATAGCAATTTCTCACGATTTACAAATAGTTGGAAACATTTGGGATATTGTAAGTACTCGACTGAATAAAATATATAACACTGGCCTATTGGTTTTTGGATATCTGACTGAAAATGTTTTACATAGTGCAGCTTTAAAGGGTTAGTTCACCCAAAAATTATCATTAATGACTTCCCCTCATGTCATTCGACACCCGTCAGACCTCCGTTCATCTTCAGACACAAATGAAGATATTTTAGTGTAAATCTGATGCTCTGAAAGGCCTCCATTGGCTCAATGCACTTTACACTCTCAAGACCCTTAAAAGGCACTAAAGACGTCGTTACAAAGTCCATCTCACTACAGTGGTTCTACAATAACTTTATGAAGCGACGAGAATAGTTTTTGTGCGCAAAAAACCCTAAATAACGACTTAAATATGTATATATATTTTTTATATATTTTTTTTTTATTCAAGAACCGTACAAATATACAAAAACCTTAAGGAAAACATTAGAGTTAAGACATAAAATACATTTGTATTGTATTGTATGTAGAGGGAGTGGCCTCGTAGGGCAGCGAAGCAAGTGCATTCTGGGAGTTGTTGTCTTTCATCCACATGAGACAAAAATACATTTTCTGTCTTTTCTCAGTCTAGAAGGCACCAAATTCAAAAATAATTTCACATTTCTACTGCATAAATGACCCAGTTTAAATACAAAGCTTAATGCTAAATCACTGAAGTTACCCTTAATGACAGAATTTTCATTTTTGGGTGAACTAACCCTTTAATGTGTTAAAATTGCAATTTGAGTTTATTTTCAATGTACAAGTCATCGTCTTGACTAGGCTGCATAATATTAACACTAAAATGTTCACTGTAAACTTTTGTTTATAAGTGGTTTTGTTTCATCTACCTCTTAAACAACCCCTCCTAATCAAACCACCACAGTGACTACTAGCTGGCCTCCGTTACACTAGCATATGACCAATGAACCAGATATTAATATTATACCTGACTAGATGAATAGTTAAAGTTTTATGAAACCCAAATGGCATAGGGCAGTAATTTTTCAAAGCATTATGTGTTTCAAGCCTTTCAATTTCCATGTGCACATGTTTGTCCAGCAGATGTCCTCAATGCAGTGCTTTACATGGAGTTTGGCTCAGTCGATTTCAAAGATTCAGACTTTTTCCCCCCATTACTCTTCACTCCAGCACTTTAGAAGCGAACGGTTGACTCCCAGCTTTAGTTTTCATTTCTGACTGCAATTTAACTGAAGCACTGACAGTGACTTCAATGGCTGATGTAAATACATATTCCAGTGGCACTTTACTCTTGGTTCTTAGAAGAGTGAGGCTACTTTTGACATATTTTCAATTTTTTATGTGTCTTCTATACATATCAAATTTTCATGTGTGCTTGGTACACTGCACTATATATGGCTTTTCTGGCTCTTTCAGTTTCACATCAGCGTATGAATTTAGTGTGTTTGGTGCTGGTCTAGTCAGTAGACCAACATGGCTAACCCTAACCAGCATGGTTTTCCTGATGAAGCTGCTTGACCGTGAGTTTCTTGTTGGCTAAGCTTTAGATGGTAAGCCTGGTAGGCGACCAGCACTTTTTAACAGGGTTGAAGTGTAACACAGACACACATAAGCTTGAATAATGGTTTTCCTGCTGTTTTTATTCCAGTTACTGATTACCTAGAGAAGTCGTGAACCACACCGCTAGGATAAATGAGCCATTGAATACTTTCTTTACAATACCTGAAGACTTGTAAAGGGCGCATCCCAATCAGCTCATAATTAGGCGTTTAACCCTATTATAATTGTTAGGATCAGCATTCTCCCCTTAAAAAAGTGATCAGGCAGCAGTGTTAATTTTGACAGCATATTTTGATTTAGTTGTAGTCATAGTCTTTTGACTAAAATGCATTTAGTTTTAGTCATATTTTAGTCACCTGATTTGTTTTTAGTTTTAGTCGACTAAATAATCATAAGATTTTAGTCGACTAAATATCATAAGATTTTAATCGACTAAATCAACAGTAGATTTAGTCTCCTAAAATCTAATGAGTTTAGTTAAATTGTAATACATTAAGCATTTAAGCGTTACATAACCAACTGTCACTTGAACTGACATTTTGACATCATTTTGTTTTTGACTTTAAAAATACACGAAAGAGCTCAATTCACTTTTTTGTTTGTTTTTAAAAACATCTATATAGTTTTTATAACTTTGTATTTCTGTTTTAGTTAGTATATCATGTTAAGCTAAAGCTTCAAATAAGTTTATTTTTTTATTTTTTTTATTTCAGTTAACATTTATTTAATTTCAAGTAAAAAAAAATTTTTTAATGGTTTTAGTTAACTATTATAAGCCTGATACTTTATTGAATGTGTGTCAAATACTGGTCTTTCCTCCTGACTATGAATTAAATGGGAATTAAATTAAATACAGTTTATTGTTTAAGCAAAAACGAATATATAATGCGTGACTTTTAATTATAATCCAGCTGGAAATACACAGAGACTCTTATTTTGAAATCTCGCCTTACTATTGCAGTTGCAGGAGCTCATTCAAGTTCAGATGAGGAGATAAAATATGCATTGTTACAACCGTCTAAAACATATTACTATATAAACATCTTAAAGTAAACATTGTCATTATTCATCAGCATTAGTTCATAAACAATCGCCTGGCATAAATGTGTGTTATTGATTGATTGAGCTGCTCTGGAGCTGGATTGGGGATGAGCCGTGTTTTCCAGCGGTTAGATCAGTTCAGATCAAATGTGTGCATCTGTTACACAGGACATCAGTTCTGACTGGATCTCTTCCCTAATCGTCCCTCCGTAACATTATCGTCTCGTTTTTATTTGTTGACGAAAATGACAGTTGATTTTCGTCATAGTTTTTGTCATCCAACACTAGTTTTTATTTAGTTATAGTCTCGTTTTCGTCAGTGAAAAAAGGTTGTTGACGAAAATTATGACGAAGATTATTCGTCAACGAAATTAACACTGTCAGGCAGACCAAACCGTAAGTCGTAGAGACTTGAAACTTTGAGGGATGGTAGTACCCAACCCGTCTACAACCTCACCAAGGCTCGCCCCAATTGGCCTGACGGTGGCGCTACAGCGATCAAAATACGAAATCACCCTAAACCGTAAATCGAGACACTCAAGACGAACACATCTCGGATTTAAGCGAAATTTCCGGATATTTTGAAGAACCTAATTTTGCAAACTAGTCCAAGGTTTTTCCCCATCGGAACCAAACCAGTGCAGAAAGATTCTGTGTCGAAATTTCGATTCACATCTGCGGTGGGACCCAAAACATTCAGTGGGCGTTGCCACTTTTACTAAAACGGCCATCACTCTTGAACGGAATAAGATAATTTCATCAAACCTGGTACAACTATGTATGTGCTCAGTGTGTGGTTGCATGAAAAGGGACGCTGCGACTGGCCACTTGGCACTATAAAATAAAAAAAAGCAGCTATAGCTAACAGTCAGTCTGATTGACTTGAAAACTGGCAAGTGGTGTCTTTGTCCAAGGTGTCGTGATTTATCTCCGAGGACATTCACGTTTCTCGAAAAACACAGTCGATACAAGGTCTATCAGATCCATCAGTCTAAGGTTAACGGAGGCCGATTGGAACGACACTCACTGGGTCTCTGTGTTTGCGGCCCTAGAGGCCTGTGAGAAATTCGAAAGAAATCTTTCTCTTTCTTTTTTTGGGTGCGTAAATTATTGTATAGTACGCAATTTTTCACACATGCACACAATATTCATACCATATGATATAACTCTTCATTCTGAGCACTGCTGTCAATGAAACCATTCGGTAAAGAGTGGAGATTATTTGAAAAACCTACTTTTGCAAACTAGTCCTAGTTTTTACACTCAAACCACTGCAGCACAATTCTCTGGACTCTCTAGGTCACTAATACATTTTTTTTTTTAAATGTTGAACTTTGGCATTTCGGTAAACATAACATAAATAAAAATGGGTGTGGCAAAATGTACCTAAAAGTCTATAAAACCTAAACGGAAACTCAAAACTTCACGAGCATTATGAGACATATGATTCTTAACAAGCATGCCAACTTTTGTGGAGATCGGACCATAGGTGGCGCTATAACTGTTAAAAATCTTCCATAGTAAATTGCCTGTATTGGCTGTAAATGGTCTTTTCTATCTCTGATCTAGGTTGTTATAGGCTTGCTAAACAAACTTAAGTGAGTGTGCTGTTATACTCTGTCTTTACAAGGCTAAATGAAACATAATACCTTTTGTACATGTGCTTAAAGCACTTGAACCCCTGATAACTGACTAACAAAGACTTTATAAAAAGACGGTGCGCTCATATGGGAGAAAGTGCAATGCAAAATATGATGGAATATGTCCCGCCTTCTAAATAAAAGAGCTAAAAGAGACAAAATATCTCTAATGTGACTTCAGGTGGTGTGATGTTGAGCGTGTGTTTTACTCACCAGCTGTTGGCCGTGATTCCCCCATGATGCAAACTGTAGAGCACAATCTGAGACCTCTGGAGGATTCAGTTCATGCACTTCCCTGCACACACACACACACACACATACAAACATTCACACAAATAACAGTTCTTTTACGGCATGCACATTACGTGTCTGTGTAGTCAAGTCAGCTTTATTTTTGTAGCGCTGTATACAATAGAAATGTATAATACCGTGTTTGTAAGTTGTAGATCAAGTAAGATGCCAGGTAGGAGTATCGATACACCTGAAAACAACACAAGACAACAACATTTATGTCTATACAACACTGAACACACTGCAAAAAAGTATTTTCTTTCTTACGGGGAAAACAGGACAAAAATACTAAACATTCTCACATGAAGATACGTTTACTTGAAAAGCAAAATTCTTAAGATTTTAAGTCTTGTTTTCTGAAAAATTTGTCAAGTTTATGCTTTAAACAAGAACAGGTATAATGCATTCTATCTTTTCATTAATATGAAGCTAAAATGCATTATAATATTTGCAGATTCCTACGACTGAAATTGGTTGTTTGTCATGTGTTTTACTTTCTAAAGGTGTAACAATTAATATATAAGTATTATTATGTATTAAAACTGCGATTCATGAGATCATACAAGGCATAATTAATGCATTAAAATAGTAAAATGTTAGCAAAGTATGTGCAAATGGGTCCAGAAAAATAATCTTGTTTTCCCTTTGAATTAAGTTGATTTTTCTGACACCACTGGCAGATATTTTTACTTGTTTGAAGCAAAAACTCACTTAATTTTGATCAATTATTTCAGTAAACAAGAGTTAATATCTTCAGTCATTTTGCTGCTTCAGTAAATGTGTCTTGGTTTAAGAATGTTTAGATGTTTGTACTAGAAAACAATAGAAATACTGAGGAAAAGTTAGTTTTGCTTGATTTGACATGTTGTTTTATATATATTGGCTCTTTTATAAACAAAAACTCCTTAAAATAATTGTGACCTCTGACCTTTCTGACATCATACGCCAGTAACACGTAGTTGAGGTCGGGTGACACGGCAAACTTTGAGGCCTTGAACTCTGCCTGTGTGAAAAAAGTCTCGTTAGAACCAAGCGGCTCCTCCCGCAGTTTCTCTTGAAGCCGATACGGAAGTGACTTAAACTGCAGTTCATGGACTGGCCACTAGAGGCAGACTCCAGAAGGAGCAGAATCTCACTGAGCTCATGTTAAAATGCCCAACTTTACAGCAGAAGAACACATGTTTACAGTCTGGGACAAACTGTGCTTTTGGTCTATACGGCTAATTTTGCCCTTCATGACGACGGTGAGGGGGGTGAATTATTTTATAACTCATTCGTTTACATTATATAAAGCCTTAAAGTTCTGCATAATTAAGGGCGTGGCCACTTTGAGTGACAGGTGGATAGCCATTTATCTGCTGTTTGTTAGTCATCACATCAGCTCAGCTCTGCCCACGTCCCGCCTCTTTAGCCATTTTCTGTTATCTGATAGTGACACGCTGACAAGATGGCGACGGCCAGCTCGACCCGACTTTACGCTTCAAAACTGCTCTTCAGAATCATATGGGTCTATGGTTGGAACTGATTATTGAATTATTCAGTACAGTGATGCTGCTGGCAACCAATCAAATGTTAGAAGGTTATCCTTCGACAGTCAACATTATGATGCTGTAGTGTGAGTTTAACATTATAATTGTTAAAGATATTCATACTGAGAATAGGAACTGAAAAACACTGACCATTGACCAACACACACCTGCTCTAAAGTCAATAGTGCAGTATTTATTGTGTTATATAAAGAGTGTATTCGTAATATGAGCCTATAGGCGGTGCACAACGCACACACATTCTGATTATCACACACACAGGGACGTGCAGCACACACACACACACACACACACACAAATAAAATGATTCCTCTCTGGAGAAGCGTTCAGTCTCGCATGTAAATAGTGAATCCGTCATGGTGCGAGCACAACTGGCTTTTAAAGGGAAAGGGAGATGAGACTCTGATTGGTTTATTGCACGTTACGCCCAAAACACACCCATGACACATTAAGAGACGAAGGACGACCCTTTTAGACCATGCGCCGGGCATGCCGACCGTTTTTTCTGTCGTTAAGTGGATTCGGACACGCCCTAAGAGCACCTGCGCCATGTGCTTTAGACCATGTGATGGTTAAAATAGGGCCCAATTACACTATGAATCTTCACAGTCTTCTGAAATTTGTTATGCCATCCTTTTCAAACATCACAATGCTCATGATTCTGAGGATGGATGCTTGTTTCTCTGGCGTAGGCCTACTTTTGTTACTGTATGGAGTTTTCTCATTTGAAGTATTTGTTTCCATTGTATAACACTACTCACAAAAGTGCTGTTTTTCATTAAAACCTCCGTCTGATTGGTCTCCATGTTCAGCATCTTCAGATGTCCGTCTCTGTCCCTGTAGACGAGCTGATGAGCTGAAGGAGAAACACATTCACACACACACACACACAGCACATACTGTGAACAGCAGCGTGACATTCTTCTTAAGGGCTTTTTTCACACGTTCATCTTTTTAATGTTGCTGTTTGAGCATGGAAAAGCTCTGCTAAGTCCCTGAAACGCCTCCATTGAGGTCTTGAGTTTTCTTCCGGGAACCAACACGTCACTATATTCCTCATTTAAATAATGAATATGCAGAATAAAGGGGCGGGGCCTGATTGGGTTAGTTAGTAGTGTGTTGAAACTGGCGGTTATGGTAAGGAGCGGGGCATTTCCCAAACACCAATCACAACACACTGCTCCAGCTGACCAATCAGAGCACTTTTCAGAAGGCGGAGCTTCATAGAGACCGGAACTAAACAGAGCGTTACTGACAGACTGGGAAGAGAGGAGCCGCAACAATGGACAATATGAGGAATAATCAACATTCAAGCAGGAAAACATGCTCTAGTAGAGCCAAAAACAACATCAAGGACATAATAGGTCCTCTTTAACCCTCTGGGGTTCTTCATTTATGGGTCACACTCAGGACCTTCGGGTCAAAAATGTTAAAATTAAGATAAAATTCAAAAATTAAGATAAAAAAGATCAATGAAATATATTTTTGTTCAATAATATTTTTTCTTTTCTTTCTTGGTGTTTTGAGATAATTTTATGATTTATAATTAATATTTATGCAATAATTATGACCCATTTTTTCCCATTGAATATAAATTTTTTATATATATATATATATATATATATATATATATATATATATATATATATATATATATATATATATATATTATTTTTTTTTTTATTAAAGCTGCATTTAAATTTAGAGTCAAGCCTAGGCCTCATGAAAGCAATTTTTTAAATGAGATCGGTGCCATCCGGTGGACACATTGAGCATTTTTATCACACAATTGCACATTTTTACCACTATAGTGGATCTTGCGTTTTTATAAAAAAAAGAAATGTAAAAAAATCGTAGCTTCATCGCAATGGTTTAAAACTTGGTGACTTTATTGGTACTTGGTATATGAACACCCAAAAAAATGATCGGTCATTTTTGACCCGAAGAACCCCGGAGGGTAAGAGTCTACATATGTGTTTACAGACTTGTGTGTCTATTTGACAAGTTTTACTAATGTACTGAGATTGAGACGGAGGTTGTGAATGTGAATGTGATCTTCCTCACCAGAAACCCACTGAGCTTGGAGATCGTGATCCTGCAGCTCACTGGACAAGAGGTCATCCAGGGTCAGATGGGATCCCAGACTGTGGTGAGCATCACCTGAGACCATTAACACACGCACACACACACACACACACACACTTGCATGAGCATGTTCAGGATAGTGGAGTGTGTAAGTTAGAAATGCCACATGAGGTCTTGATCTGGTCTGTGCAAATTAAAGGCCGATTCGTCTAAATGTCACTGACTCGCCTTTGCTTTTTCAACATTATTAGTTAGACGGCGCATTCTCCTCCTATGGAAACAAAATCCCCTCCGTCTTTTTATGACCGGCTGAGAGATGTAATGAACTTCACTGACTTGGAAAAAATAAGGTATACGATAAAGGGCAACACTGATGCATTTTTTATGAGATCTGGGGTGCATTCATTATCTTGAGTGGGATTCATTTTTTTCACTAATCTCCTGTTACTTTATCCTGTTATTATTGTAAAAGTTCAATAAACCGAATCAGACCTGAATCTGAACTCACTCCCTCTCTTAATAATGTGCAAATAACCTGTAACCAATTGTTTTATTTCACTCATACTAAGTCCTTACTTAGATATAAAAAATATTAGTAAGGAATAACTGACTACTATAATTTACTTTTCTAATCATTCATGGCCCGCACTGCAAAAAAATGATGTTCTTCCTCAGTATTTCTGTCTTGTTTTCCAGTACAAACATCTAAACATTCATAAATCAAGACACATTTACTGGAGAAGCAAAATGACTGAAGATATTAAGTCTTGTTTACTGAATTATTCAAGAAAAAAGAAAAAGTATCTGAACCCAGAGTATCCCCCCCATGATGAAGATAGTCTAGAACTAGACTGTATTTTATTATGGATTGTGTTGACGTCTAATGAGTTTATTAAATCAAAGTGAGGAGATGGGGTGGTGGAGGGATGCTAAAAATAAAAACTGTCCACGAAAGAAGGTGAATATGCTGTATATATACACACCCCTCTTATCGTTGATTAAATCGATTGGCTTGATGTGCTCCACCTGTGTTTAATTAGGTTACATTATCTGGCATGCTCCATTGTTTAGATAGGTTTAATTATTTGGACGTGCTCCTCCCGAAATTAGTTACTAAAACTTCACATATGACATTCTTCTGTCAGACGAACACAATCAGAGTTAAATTAAAAATGTCCTGACTCTTCAAAGCTTTATAATGACAGTGAATGGTTGTAATTTTTGAAGTCCATAAAAGTGCATCAGTCCATCATAAAAGTTACTCTTTTAACGCAAGTTGACTCGTGCACCGCTGACGGCCGGAAGCTAGTTATTTTAGTCTGTAAAGTTTTAAATATGGATATTTTTCTTACACAAACGCGCCACTTCACTTCAGAGGGCCTTTATTAACGCCCCAGAGCCGTGTGGAGCAGTTATATGATGGATAGATGCACTTTTATGATGGATGGATGCACTTTTATGATGGATGGATGCACTTTTATGATGGATGGATGGATGCACTTTTATGATGGATGGATGCACTTTTATGATGAATGGATGCACTTTTATGATGGATGGATGCACTTTTATGATGAATGGATGCACTTTTATGATGGATGGATGGATGGATGCACTTTTATGATGGATGGATGCACTTTTATGATGGATGGATGCACTTTTATGATGGATGGATGCACTTTTATGATGGATGGATGCACTTTTATGATGAATGGATGCACTTTTATGATGGATGGATGCACTTTTATGATGAATGGATGCACTTTTATGATGAATGGATGCACTTTTATGATGAATGGATGCACTTTTATGATGAATGGATGCACTTTTATGATGGATGGATGCACTTTTATGATGGACAGATGCACTTTTATGATGGATGGATGGATGCACTTTTATGATGATGGATGCACATTTATGATGGATAGATGCACTTTTATGATGGATGGATGCACTTTTATGATGGATGGATGCACTTTTATGATGGATAGATGCACTTTTATGATGGACTGATGCACTTTTATGATGGATGGATGGATGCACTTTTATGATGGATGGATGCACTTTTATGATGGATGGATGCACTTTTATGATGGATAGATGCACTTTTATGATGATGGATGCACATTTATGATGGATGGATGCACTTTTATGATGGATGGATGCACTTTTATGATGGACGGATGCACTTTTATGATGATGGATGCACATTTATGATGGATGGATGCACTTTTATGATGGATGGATGCACTTTTATGATGGACGGATGCACTTTTATGATGGACAGATGCACTTTTATGATGGATGGATGCACTTTTATGATGGATAGATGCACTTTTATGATGGATGGATGCACTTGTATGATGATGGATGCACATTTATGATGGATGGATGCACTTTTATGATGGATGGATGCACTTTTATGATGGATGGATGCACTTTTATGATGGATGGATGCACTTTTATGATGGATAGATGCACTTTTATGATGGATGGATGCACTTTTATGATGGACAGATGCACTTTTATGACGGATAGATGCACTTTTATGATGGATAGATGCACTTTTATGATTGATGGATGGATGGATGCACTTTTATGATGGATGGATGCACATTTATGATGGATGGATGCACTTTTATGATGGATGGATGCACTTTTATGATGGACGGATGCACTTTTATGATGATGGATGCACTTTTATGATGGATAGATGCACTTTTATGATGGATGGATGCACTTTTATGATGGATAGATGCACTTTTATGATGGATGGATGCACTTTTATGATGATGGATGCACTTTTATGATGGATAGATGCACTTTTATGATGGATGGATGCACTTTTATGATGGATAGATGCACTTTTATGATGGATGGATGCACTTTTATGATGGACAGATGCACTTTTATGATGGATAGATGCTCTTTTATGATGGATAGATGCTCTTTTATGATGGATAGATGCACTTTTATGATGGATAGATGCTCTTTTATGATGGATAGATGCTCTTTTATGATGGATAGATGCACTTTTATGATGGATAGATGCTCTTTTATGATGGATAGATGCACTTTTATGATGGATAGATGCTCTTTTATGATGGATAGATGCTCTTTTATGATGGATAGATGCTCTTTTATGATGGATAGATGCACTTTTATGATGGATAGATGCTCTTTTATGATGGATAGATGTACTTTTATGATGGATAGATGCTCTTTTATGATGGATAGATGCACTTTTATGATGGATAGATGCTCTTTTATGATGGATAGATGCTCTTTTATGATGGATAGATGCTCTTTTATGATGGATAGATGCACTTTTATGATGGATAGATGCTCTTTTATGATGGATAGATGCACTTTGATGATGGATAGATGCTCTTTTATGATGGATAGATGCTCTTTTATGATGGATAGATGCACTTTTATGATGGATGGATGCACTTTTATGATGGATGGATGCACTTTTATGATGGATAGATGCACTTTTATGATGGATGGATGCACTTTTATGATGATGGATGCACTTTTATGATGGATAGATGCACTTTTATGATGGATGGATGCACTTTTATGATGGACAGATGCACTTTTATGATGGATAGATGCACTTTTATGATGGACAGATGCACTTTTATGATGGACAGATGCACTTTTATGATGGATAGATGCTCTTTTATGATGGATAGATGCTCTTTTATGATGGATAGATGCTCTTTTATGATGGATAGATGCACTTTTATGATGGATAGATGCTCTTTTATGATGGATAGATGTACTTTTATGATGGATAGATGCTCTTTTATGATGGATGGATGCACTTATGATGGATAGATGCACTTTTATGATGGACAGATGCACTTTTATGATGGATAGATGCACTTTTATGATGGAATTCAAAAACTATACAACCATTCACTGCCATTATAAAGCTTTGAAGAGTCAGGACATTTTTAATATAACTCTGATTGTGTTCGTCTGAAAGAAGAATGTCATACACACCTAGGATGACTTGAGGGGAGAGTAAATCATGGGCTAATTTTCATTTTTGGGTGAACTATCCCTTTAATATGTAAGACATTTGGCTTCTCCAGTAAATGTATCTTGATTAAAGAATGTTTAAATATTTTTACTGGAAAAATACTGAGGATGAAAATCAATTACAGTTACGTCAAGACATTAAGACATTTGTCAGGTTTTTGTCCTAAAAATGCTGTTGTGTGTATTTCTCAATTTCTTAAAACTTAAAAAAAGATAAATAGAAATAGTTTGTCACCTATTTTACACATTGTTTAGCTTTGTCCGTGTCTTTGTGGGTTTTGGTTCTTTTTTATTTTTCATAAATAAATTTACGTTGCTTCTCAAGTAAATATATCTTGGTTTAGGAATTTTTAGATATTTGTACTGGAAAACAAGACAAAAACATCACTTTTACAGTGCAATTTGTCAGACATTTGTCAGGTTTTTGTCCTAAAATGCTGTTGTCTGTAAGACTAATATCTTAATCTCTTAATTATTTTACATATTTGTTTTGCTTGGTCAGTGTCTTTTTGGGTTTTTGGCTCTTTTGCTGTTGTAGTCTGTAAGAAACCATAAAATACCGGAAATAATTTGGCAAAGTGATACATGGAAGTGTAATGCGGTCAAAACCTGCCTGGAACTACTTTCAGAATCAAGCATTCAGCCGTGTGATATAACAATTAATACTTTTTTCTTTATTTACAAACCTCAAAAGTGAGGTTAAGCATGAAAAACCAGACATTTGCCAATGAATGTGGAAACACACAGACCTTTAGACAGCAGAAAGATGGACAGACCGATCAACGACAGCACAAACGCAATGACCAGAAGTGAGATTCCCACACCCTTCCAGTTCATTTCAGAGGAAATGCTTCCCACATCCTACAGAGAGACAAGAGGAGACATATTTTAACCGTATTAATCCATTTGATGACTGTAGATGACACATTAATATTTAATCAGAATGTGTAGGTGCCCATATAGACTGTTTTTGAGTCACTGACTCTGTTTACTTGCACAAGGATATTCCAATATTAAAATGAAGGCCTTAAAAAGCTCTGAAATGTGCAGTGTGTAAATTTTAGCGGCATCTAGTGGTGAGATTGTGAATTGCAACTGCCCACCCCTCCCTTTTGAAGCACATAGAGAAGCTACGGTGGCCGACACAGGACAAAGATGTCGTCGTCTGAAAGAGCAGAGAGTGACTAGCGTTCTGTAGAGAAGTTTGTCTGTTTAGGGCTACCGTAGAAACATGACGGCACAAAATGACGCCTTGTGTAGATAGTGTGTGTAGATAGAAACGGCTCATTCTAAGGTAATAAAAACAAAACGGCTCATTATGTAAGGTCTTTATACTCCACTGAAAGCATAGTTATGTGTATTATATTGCATTTCTGTCAATAGATCCTCATATCCTGTTGTTCCCAGTTTTGGCAATATAGTGTACATAACATTAGTGGTCAGAAGGAGAGGAGATATTTGTCTTTAATGACTAATTTTTATTTTAATGATGCACTTTGGTCATTTTGTTAAATATAGTTTGATGTGCTCACATTTACTGACCCAAATATACAACATTATTTACTTCGAAACTGTGATAATGTTTCACTTGAAAGCACCGCTGCTGGTGTGTGTGTGTTTAGTCTGAATCTGACTGACTTTGTTCTATTTTTAAGTGCATTCTGAACACTATTTATTTATGGAAATGCCAACCCTGTACAGCTCAGTTTAGTCTCTCTTGGATTCTGTCAGATCGAGTCAAACTTTGAATTAATGCGTCTGATAAACGAACACATATTTCATTTCATTCAAATTTTATCTGGATGCAGACATACTCATAAACCAAAGTCAAAATCATCTGTAGGATTTAGGGCATTAGGGCCACGTTAAGACATGCTGGGTATTATACCATCATTTGTTCTGTTATATAACTTCAAAACAAATAAAGCCACCTATTCACTAAACGTCATTTTGGCCAGACAAGTAAAATTCAGTGTTATGCCTTTGAGTAGGAATACAGTATGTACAGTAGTGGCCAAAAGTGATGTCCAAAATGTGTTATAGATTTTCTAAGCATATTGTGTAGTTGTGCTTGGACTTGATTGTTTTATGAGTGATAATAATTGTATAATACATGACAAATTGTGCCGACATCATTAATATCCAGACTGTCAAAGAAATTATGAACGCATGGAAAATCAGTAATGTTAATAACTGATTATGTTGTAGTCATTGTATGCTTTTTCTGAGCTTTTTGTTTTTCTATGCATGTTTTGCATAGTAAAATAAAATCTGTATCATTTTATTTAAATAATTTTGGCAGATAAATACCTTAACCACCCCCTAACAAACACCCTCTAATAGATTAAAAACAACCCAATTTGGGTAGTTTCTAACCCAAGGGCTGGGTTAATATAGGACAGAACACATGTTGGGTTACATTTACCCAGAAAAGTGGGTTGTTTATTTGACCCAGAAAAATGGGTTGATTTGTTTTTACTATAATACTAGCTTGACAGTTCCTTTATTTTCGATCATATTTAACAGCATATTTTATATCGTTTTTAATACACATTGCCAACATTTAAGCTTGTTTAACAAATATTATAAGTAAAAATGAAACATTTAGAAGTAATTGAAGTGTAATCGAGCAGTCTCTGTTGTCCACTGTAACGGCACTGGATCTCGTGCCGGAGATTGTGTCGTGTTCAGCGGAGGAGCTTCTGACTCAAGACAGCTGAAATATGCTGTGATTGACTCCATAACCTGTCCATAAACACTCAGTGAACAGTTAACAGGACATATTAACATCATTTTTTATTTCAGTATTTATATTCTCTATCTTTTTTAATAAAATAATAACATGTTATGCAAAGCATCAGGAGTTTCCTTCACGCGAAAAGATGTGACACTCGTTTAGGTGACTCACATTGCACCCCTGCCTGATTGCTTTGCATCAAATTAAACGATATACAGCATAATAACGAATTTATAGATAAAATAAAATGTACACAAACCTGTATTTTAAAGAAGGCATGCACCAATATGATGAAACACTAGGTTGTTACGTCTGACCCAGGATCTGAGTAACACAAAAACTACCCAAACACTGGGTTGTTACATCTGACCCAGGACCTGTGTAACACAAAAACTACTCAAACACTGGGTTGTTACGTCTGACCCAGGATCTGAGTAACACAAAAACTACCCAAACACTGGGTTGTTACATCTGACCCAGGACCTGTGTAACACAAAAACTACTCAAACACTGGGTTGTTACGTCTGACCCAGGACCTGTGTAACACAAAAACTACCCAAACACTGGGTTGTTACATCTGACCCAGGACCTGTGTAACACAAAAACTACCCAAACACTGGGTTGTTACATCTGACCCAGGACCTGTGTAACACAAAAACTACCCAAACACTGGGTTGTTACGTCTGACCCAGGACCTGTGTAACACAAAAACTACTCAAACACTGGGTTGTTACGTCTGACCCAGGATCTGAATAACACAAAAACTACCCAAACACTGGGTTGTTACGTCTGACCCAGGACCTGTGTAACACAAAAACTACTCAAACACTGGGTTGTTACGTCTGACCCAGGACCTGTGTAACACAAAAACTACTCAAACACTGGGTTGTTACGTCTGACCCAGGATCTGAATAACACAAAAACTACCCAAACACTGGGTTGTTACGTCTGACCCAGGATCTGAATAACACAAAAACTACCCAAACACTGGGTTGTTACGTCTGACCCAGGATCTGAGTAACACAAAAACTACCCAAACACTTGGTTGTTACGTCTGACCCAGGACCTGTGTAACACAAAAACTACCCAAAGACTGGGTTGTTACGTCTGACCCAGGATCTGAGTAACACAAAAACTACTCAAACACTGGGTCGTTACGTCTGACCCAAGATCTGAGAAACACAAAAACTACCCAAACACTGGGTTGTTACGTCTGACCCAGGATCTGAGTAACACAAAAACTACCCAAAGACTGGGTTGTTACGTCTGACCCAGGACCTGTGTAACACAAAAACTACCCAAAGACTGGGTTGTTACGTCTGACCCAGGATCTGAATAACACAAAAACTACTCAAACACTGGGTCGTTACGTCTGACCCAAGATCTGAGAAACACAAAAACTACCCAAACACTGGGTTGTTACGTCTGACCCAGGATCTGAGTAACACAAAAACTACCCAAAGACTGGGTTGTTACGTCTGACCCAGGACCTGTGTAACACAAAAACTACCCAAAGACTGGGTTGTTACGTCTGACCCAGGATCTGAATAACACAAAAACTACTCAAACACTGGGTCGTTACGTCTGACCCAAGATCTGAGAAACACAAAAACTACCCAAACACTGGGTCGTTACGTCTGACCCAGGATCTGGGTAACATATAAACTACTCAAACACTTTGTTGTTACGTCTGACCCAGGATCTGAATAACAGAAAAACTACCCAAACACTGGGTTGTTACGTCTGACCCAGGATCTGAGTAACACAAAAACTACCCAAACACTGGGTTGTCACGTCTGACCCAGGATCTGGGTAACATATAAACTACTCAAACACTGGGTTGTCACGTCTGACCCAGGATCAGGGTAACATATAAACTACTCAAACACTGGGTTGTCACGTCTGACCCAGGATCTGGGTAACATATAAACTACTCAAACACTGGGTTGTCACGTCTGACCCAGGATCTGGGTAACATATAAACTACCCAAACACTGGGTTGTTACGTCTGACCCAGGATCTGAGTAACACAAAAACTACCCAAACACTGGGTTGTCACGTCTGACCCAGGATCTGGGTAACATATAAACTACTCAAACACTGGGTTGTCACGTCTGACCCAGGATCTGGGTAACATATAAACTACTCAAACACTGGGTTGTCACGTCTGACCCAGGATCAGGGTAACATATAAACTACTCAAACACTGGGTTGTTACGTCTGACCCAGGATCAGGGTAACATATAAACTACTCAAACACTGGGTTGTCACGTCTGACCCAGGATCTGGGTAACATATAAACTACTCAAACACTGGGTTGTTACGTCTGACCCAGGATCAGGGTAACATATAAACTACTCAAACACTGGGTTGTTACGTCTGACCCAGGATCAGGGTAACATATAAACTACTCAAACACTGGGTTGTCACGTCTGACCCAGGATCTGGGTAACATATAAACTACTCAAACACTGGGTTGTCACGTCTGACCCAGGATCAGGGTAACATATAAACTACTCAAACACTGGGTTGTTACGTCTGACCCAGGATCAGGGTAACATATAAACTACTCAAACACTGGGTTGTTACGTCTGACCCAGGATCAGGGTAACATATAAACTACTCAAACACTGGGTTGTTACGTCTGACCCAGGATCAGGGTAACATATAAACTACTCAAACACTGGGTTGTTACGTCTGACCCAGGATCTGAATAACACAAAAACTACTCAAACACTGGGTTGTTACGTCTGACCCAGGATCTGGGTTACACAAAAACTACCCAAACACTGGGTTGTTACGTCTGACCCAGGATCTGAGTAACAAAAAAACACAAACACAAAAACTACCAGGCGTATCTTACGTCTGAGGATACACACACACACGCTGTGTTTACTGTCTAGGGGATGCACGGGAGGTTCTCGAGGGAGCCTCCTGTGCAAACTGCGAGCGTTTTCCCTTGAGAACGCTCCGCTCTCGTCTGGCTCTCTTCTCGAGGGAAGAGGTTTCAGCATCTGGGGACGGCCCCGCTCGAGCTGAGGCTGAGCGGCGTCTGAAATCATGGGGTTCCCAGATGGATCTGGCTCGTCGTTTGGAGACAGGTGTTGTTCTCGCGGACAACGAGCCAGACCGTGAGAGGCGGACATCAGAGGAGGAGCTGGATTTGGGTTCCTCCTCCTCGTCTGCTGCTCTTCCATTTGAGCAAAGGATGGAAGATGAGGCTGATTAGTCGGCTGAGGTCGAAGCCTCTCAGCCATCCTGTCCCATGTACGGGGAGTTGTTGGAGGTAATGGAACGCGCTGCGGGTAGACTGCAGCTGCCTTGGCAGCACGTGAGGAGAGAGGCCGGGCGTCCAAACCGCCTGGATGATGGGTTTCTCTCCGCCCAGGACCTCCCAACTCCTGGGAGTCTTCCATTCCTTCCAGATCTCCACCAACAGATCTCGAAGGCATGGAAGAAACCATACTCGATCTAACTTCGCTGATATTGAGGGATTGCCCGAGGCTGGGTATGTGTCAGTGCTGCCCATAGATGAGACGTTTGCGAACTATCTCGCTTCTGGGCGGCCGTCGACACTGAGGGCTCCCACCCTGCCGACTAAACCTCTCAGAACGACTTCTCGTCTGAATGGCAGGGCGTACATGCCAGCCGGCCCCTCGGGCGCTTTACAGCAGACCGGGTGGGCCCATGATGAGCGGAAAATGTACGATTCTGACGGCCCGCCTGGCTTGATTGGTGAGAGCGCCCTGCTCAGGATGGTGGTTGGATACTAGCTTGATGGCTGGTTGATCAAGGTTTGAAGCACCGGAAGAGCGAGTGGTGAGTCCCCTTCAAGGGTGAAACATTATTTTATTATGTTTTCCAGGACCCTCTTTTGCTCTCCTGAGAGGGATTGGGGATTATGGAATTTCGCCGGAACCGCAGGGCCTGCAGCTCCCCGTGAGTAGCTAAGAACAGATACTTTTTGCAACATTATACACTCACCTAAAGGATTATTAGGAACACCTGTTCAATTTCTCATTAATGCAATTATCTAATCAACCAATCACAAGGCAGTTGCTTCAATGCATTTAGGGGTGTGGTCCTGGTCAAGACAATCTCCTGAACTCCAAACTGAATGTCAGAATGGGAAATGGACTGCATTTATATAGTGCTTTTAACAGACCTACGGCCATCCAAAGCGCTTTACATTTGCCTCACATTCACCCATTCACACACCTACGGCGGTGTCAGCCATGTAAGGCGCCATCCAGCTCGTCAGGAGCAGCTGGGGTTAGGTGTCTTGCTCATGGACACCTCGACACTTGGTCAGGAACCGGGGATCGAACCATCAACCTTCCAGTTTGTAGACAACCTACATAAACCACTAAGCCACTGCCGCCCCTCAGAATGGGAAAGAAAGGTGATTTAAGCAATTTTGAGCGTGGCATGGTTGTTGGTGCCAGACGGGCCGAGTATTTCACAATCTGCTCAGTTACTGGGATTTTCACGCACAACAATTTCTAGGGTTTACAAAGAATGGTGTGAAAAGGGAAAAACATCCAGTATGCGGCAGTCCTTTGGGCTGCTCTCCAGGATAACCCGTCTCTGAGGTCCGGCTGCCATTTTGCAGTACCCTAGCGGGTTGTTTCTTCGGAGGCGAGTACCAGAGGCTCTGTACTTAACAGACAGGGTTGGCCGAACTGATGTGTCCCAAATAGAGGTCGCTAGGTCAGGCCTCCCTGGTGGCATTCGGTGAATTCCTCCCAAATAGTGACTGGCACGGGTTCCCTCGGGTCCCCTAGCCACGTTCCCTGAAAAGAACAACTTCTGTTGAATGGGCTGGTTCCAGGCCTTTGAGCGGCTGGGGTAGGACTTCATGCGGTAGGCGAAGGTTCCTCCTGAGGCTTATAGCTGACCCAGAACACTCAAAAAATAACCCCAAAAGGCCCAACCCAGGATTTGGGTAGAAAAAAATAACCCAAGCTTTTTTAGAGTGCAAGTTTAGTTTCTGTTCTTCCCACAAATATCAAATATTTTCCTCATATTTTGAACATGTAGGGTCATTAAAAACCAAAATCCCCTTTTGGCCACTACTGCGTTCCTTCAACACTATCTCAGCACAGCAGATTTATGTGTTGATTTGTGGTCTTTTGTTTCAGTCTCCACTGAAGGCTTAGCGTGACGTGATCGGCAGGAGATTAAAGTTAGTGAGTTTAACTCTAATCTCAAGCAACTCAGACGTAACACAGACGGATACATTCTTCAGGACAGGAGCTTTTGAACCTGATCTGCTCTTCTCGGCCCTTGTTAATGCAGGTGAGGAAGAGTTCAGATTTCAGAGATACATCTCTCTCACACACACTGGAAGACAGTTATGAATGAGTATTTTTCATTACAAACAGCATCAGTAAATACATGTATAAACACACACACACACACCCTGCAGGTTCCTTCATGCTCTACATTTAGATGCACTCAGTAAGTTTGAGAGAGTCTCATGAATGATTGAAAGTCCTCTGCTGTCTCCCTCGAGACCCGCCTGACCTTCATCCAGTTAAACCTTTAATCTGCAGAGCGCTTTAACCGGCTGTAACACGAGCTGTTTTATTGTGTGCTGATCTTAAAACTAACCCTGTGCAGAGATAGTGATCATACACTAACACTCAAAGGTTTGGGGTCGGTAAGGTTTCATAATGTTTTGAAAGACGTCTCTTCTGCTCACCAAGGCTGCTTATACGCCATCAAAAATACAGTAAAAAATCTGAAATATTATTACAATGTAAATCAGCAGTTTTCTATGTGAATATATGTTAAAATATAATTTATTCCTGTGATCAAAGCTGAATTTATCATCATTACTCCAGTCTTCAATGTCACAAATCATTCAGATATGAGGATTTGCTGCTCAATTATTGTTATTGACGCGTAATTATTAATAATAGTTCTTATATACATACATATTACGTCTGTGTACATATTACATGTATACATACATATACACGTACATATATTTATTTGGGCTGTCAAACGATTAATCGCATTCAAAATAAAAGTTTGTGTTTACATAATATATATGTGTACTGTGTATAATTTTGTATATTTGAATACATACACATACATCTATATATTTAAGAAATATTTTACTGTATATATATATATATATATATATTTAAATAATTTTTCATATATAGAAATATACATTTTAAATATAAATATAACATATATATTTATATCATATGAATATAATTTTTTTTCTTCTTAAATATACATGCATTTGTGTATATTTAACTATTATATATTATTTATTTTTATACATTATGTAAACGCAAACTTTTATTTTGGATGTGATTAATCATGATTAATCATTTGACAGCACTAATATATATATATATATATATATATATATACACACACACACACACACACACACACACACACACACACATATACACACACACACACACATATATATATATATATATATATATATATACACACACACACATATATATATATATATATATATATACACACACACACATATATATATATATATATATATATATACACACACACACACACACATATATATATATATACACTCACACATACACACACACACACACACACACACACACACATATACACACACACACACATATATATATATATATATATACACACACACACACATATATATATATATATATATACACACACACACATATATATATATATATATATATATATATATATATATATATATATATATACACACACACACACACACACACACATATATATATATATACACTCACACATACACACACACATATATATATATATATATATATATATATATATATATATATATATATATATATATATATATATATATATATATATATATATACACACACACACACACAGACACACACACACACACATACATATATATATATATATATATATATACACACACACACACACACACAGACACACACACACACATATATATATATATATATATATATATATATATATATATATACACACACACACACACACACACACATTTTGTCAGGATTGTTTCATTAATAAAAAGTTCAAAAGAAAAGCATTTATTTGTCATTTTGTTGCATTTTAAATGTATTTAATGTCATTTTTTATCAGTTGAATGTGCCCTTACTGAATAAAAGTATTAATTTAAATGGTTAAATGTAAGTATCAGCTCTCTAGTTTATAAAATGGACATTATCCAGTATATCCGTCTGTAATCCATTTAAAGAAAAACGTTTATTTATATAATTTTTCTATGTATCCTAATCATTTGTTAACATGTATTCATTCCTTCAGTGAGCTCATTGTTTCTGCCTTAAATTAATACATAGTTAGCTAACTTCATGATTTGTAAATGTACATTACTGAAATCCATAACTCTGATAACACTCTAAATTCCTCATGCATTTCCTGTACAGCTGCTTTAAACAATATGCATTGTGAAAAGCGCTATAGAAATAAATGTGAATAACTTTTCTAAATTAAACTTGAGTTGCACGCAGTCAGAATCACCAAACCAGAAACAGCCTTGAAGGTCTCTTTTGCACATGATGATGAGCAGAACTCTTCCTCACCTTCACATCGATAGACGAGCGCCTGTGGCATTGGTTGGACACTCCGGCCGTCTGATTCATTTCTTCTTCTTCTTGTTTCCAGCTGTGAGTGAAGTGGATGCTGCGGCAGATGCTCCGAGTGTGTTATCCACGCGCTCCGCCGCTGCAGCTCTCCATCAGAATCCAGCTGTGCGTCACTGAAGCATCTGTCTGACGGAGCGCAGGATCACCGTAAGACTCAGTCTGCTGGATTATGACTGTGCTCTCAATGATTTACACAAGGAGGACGCGGGCCAACAATCAATCACTAACTATAAAAAAGTTGAAGGAAAACATTTTGTTTCTACTTAGTTTAATTACATGGTTAAATACAGTAGTGGCTAAAAGTGATGTCCGGAGGGGATTGAACTTGTGGGGTCATTAAAACACTGGGTTGTTACGTCTGACCCAGGATCTGGGTTACACAAAAACTACCCAAATACTGGGTTGTTACGTCTGACCCAGGATCTGAGTAACACAAAAACTACCCAAACACTGGGTTGTTACGTCTGACCCAGGATCTGTGTAACACAAAAACTACCCAAACACTGGGTTGTTACGTCTGACCCAGGATCTGTGTAACACATAAACTACCCAAACACTGGGTTGTTACGTCTGACCCAGGATCTGTGTAACACAAAAACTACCCAAACACTGGTTGTTATGTCTGACCCAGGATATGAGTAACACAAAAACTACCCAAACACTGGGTTGTTACGTCTGACCCAGGATCTGTGTAACACAAAAACTACCCAAACACTGGTTGTTACGTCTGACCCAGGATCTGTGTAACACAAAAACTACCCAAACACTGGGTTGTCACGTCTGACCCAGGATCTGAGTAACACAAAAACTACCCAAACACTGGGTTGTTACATCTGACCCAGGATCTGGGTTACACAAAAACTACCCAAACACTGGGTTGTTACGTCTGACCCAGGATCTGTGTAACACAAAAACTACTCAAACACTGGGTTGTTACGTCTGACCCAGGATCTGTGTAACACAAAAACTACCCAAACACTGGGTTGTTACGTCTGACCCAGGATCTGTGTAACACAAAAACTACCCAAACACTGGGTTGTTACGTCTGACCCAGGATCTGTGTAACACAAAAACTACCCAAACACTGGGTTGTTAGGTCTGACCCAGGATCTGTGTAACACAAAAACTACCCAAACACTGGTTGTTATGTCTGACCCAGGATATGAGTAACACAAAAACTACCCAAACACTGGGTTGTTACGTCTGACCCAGGATCTGTGTAACACAAAAACTACCCAAACACTGGTTGTTACGTCTGACCCAGGATCTGTGTAACACAAAAACTACCCAAACACTGGTTGTTATGTCTGACCCAGGATCTGTGTAACACAAAAACTACCCAAACACTGGGTTGTCACGTCTGACCCAGGATCTGAGTAACACAAAAACTACCCAAACACTGGGTTGTTACATCTGACCCAGGATCTGGGTTACACAAAAACTACCCAAACACTGGGTTGTTACGTCTGACCCAGGATCTGTGTAACACAAAAACTACCCAAACACTGGGTTGTTACATCTGACCCAGGATCTGAGTAACACATAAACTACCCAAACACTGGGTTGTTACGTCTGACCCAGGATCTGTGTAACACAAAAACTACCCAAACACTGGTTGTTATGTCTGACCCAGGATATGAGTAACACAAAAACTACCCAAACACTGGGTTGTTACATCTGACCCAGGATCTGGGTTACACAAAAACTACCCAAACACTGGGTTGTTACGTCTGACCCAGGATCTGTGTAACACAAAAACTACCCAAACACTGGGTTGTTACATCTGACCCAGGATCTGAGTAACACATAAACTACCCAAACACTGGGTTGTTACGTCTGACCCAGGATCTGTGTAACACAAAAACTACCCAAACACTGGTTGTTATGTCTGACCCAGGATCTGAGTAACACAAAAACTACCCAAAGACTGGGTTGTTACGTCTGACCCAGGATCTGAGTAACACAAAAACTACCCAAACACTGGGTTGTTATGTCTGACCCAGGATTTGAGTAACACAAAAACTACCCAAACACTGGTTGTTACGTCTGACCCAGGATCTGTGTTACACAAAATCTACCCAAACACTAGGTTGTTACGTCTGACCCAGGATCTGAGTAACACAAAAACTACCCAAACACTGGGTTGTTACGTCTGACCCAGGATCTGTGTAACACAAAAACTACCCAAACACTGGGTTGTCACGTCTGACCCAGGATCTGAGTAACACAAAAACTACCCAAACACTGGGTTGTTACGTCTGACCCAGGATCTGGGTTACACAAAAACTACCCAAACACTGGGTTGTTACATCTGACCCAGGATCTGGGTTACAAAAAAACTACCCAAAAACTGGGTTGTTACGTCTGACCCAGGATCTGGGTTACACAAAATCTACCCAAACACTGGGTTGTTACGTCTGACCCAGGATCTGAGTAACACAAAAACTACCCAAACACTGGGTTGTTACGTCTGACCCAGGATCTGAGTAACACAAAAACTACCCAAACACTGGGTTGTTACGTCTGACCCAGGATCTGAGTTACACAAAAACTACCCAAACACTGGGTTGTCACGTCTGACCCAAGATCTGTGTAACACAAAAACTACCCAAACACTGGGTTGTTATGTCTTACCCAGGATCTGAGCAACACAAAAACTACCCAAACACTGGGTTGTTACACCTGACCCAGGATCTGGGTTACACAAAAACTACCCAAACACTGGGTTGTCACGTCTGACCCAAGATCTGTGTAACACAAGAATCTACCCAAACACTGGGTTGTTACGTCTGACCCAGGATCAGAGTAACACAAAAACTACCCAAACACTGGGTTGTTACGTCTGACCCAGGATCTGAGTAACACAAAAACTTCCCAAACACTGGGTTGTCACGTCTGACCCAGGATCTGAGTAACACAAAAACTACCCAAACACTGGGTTGTTACGTCTGACCCAGGATCTGGGTTACACAAAAACTACCCAAACACTGGGTTGGTACGTCTGACCCAGGATCTGGGTTACAAAAAAACTACCCAAACACTGGGTTGTTACGTCTGACCCAGGATCTGAGTAACACAAAAACTACCCAAACACTGGGTTGTTACGTCTGACCCAGGATCTAAGTAACACAAAAACTACCCAAACACTGGGTTGTTACGTCTGACCCAGGATCTGAGTAACACAAAAACTACCCAAACACTGGGTTGTTACGTCTGACCCAGGATCTGAGTAACACAAAAACTACCCAAACACTGGGTTGTTACGTCTGACCCAGGATCTGAGTTACACAAAAACTACCCAAACACTGGGTTGTCACGTCTGACCCAAGATCTGTGTAACACAAAAACTACCCAAACACTGGGTTGTCACGTCTGACCCAAGATCTGTGTAACACAAAAACTACCCAAACACTGGGTTGTTATGTCTTACCCAGGATCTGAGCAACACAAAAACTACCCAAACACTGGGTTGTTACATCTGACCCAGGATCTGGGTTACACAAAAACTACCCAAACACTGGGTTGTCACGTCTGACCCAAGATCTGTGTAACACAAGAATCTACCCAAACACTGGGTTGTTACGTCTGACCCAGGATCAGAGTAACACAAAAACTACCCAAACACTGGGTTGTTACGTCTGACCCAGGATCTGAGTAACACAAAAACTTCCCAAACACTGGGTTGTCACGTCTGACCCAGGATCTGAGTAACACAAAAACTACCCAAACACTGGGTTGTTACGTCTGACCCAGGATCTGGGTTACACAAAAACTACCCAAACACTGGGTTGGTACGTCTGACCCAGGATCTGGGTTACAAAAAAACTACCCAAACACTGGGTTGTTACGTCTGACCCAGGATCTGAGTAACACAAAAACTACCCAAACACTGGGTTGTTACGTCTGACCCAGGATCTAAGTAACACAAAAACTACCCAAACACTGGGTTGTTACGTCTGACCCAGGATCTGTGTAACACAAAAACTACCCAAACACTGGGTTGTCACGTCTGACCCAGGATCTGAGTAACACAAAAACTTCCCAAACACTGGGTTGTCACGTCTGACCCAGGATCTGAGTAACACAAAAACTACCCAAACACTGGGTTGTTACGTCTGACCCAGGATCTGGGTTACACAAAAACTACCCAAACACTGGGTTGGTACGTCTGACCCAGGATCTGGGTTACAAAAAAACTACCCAAACACTGGGTTGTTACGTCTGACCCAGGATCTGGGTTACAAAAAAACTACCCAAACACTGGGTTGTCACGTCTGACCCAGGATCTGGGTTACAAAAAAACTACCCAAACACTGGGTTGTCACGTCTGACCCAGGATCTGGGTTACAAAAAAACTACCCAAACACTGGGTTGTTACGTCTGACCCAGGATTTCGGTTACACAAAATCTACCCAAACACTGGGTTGTTACGTCTGACCCAGGATCTGAGTAACACAAAAACTACCCAAACACTGGGTTGTTACGTCTGACCCAGGATCTGAGTAACACAAAAACTACCCAAACACTGGGTTGTTACGTCTGACCCAGGATCTGGGTTACACAAAAACTACTCAAACACTGGGTTGTTACGTCTGACCCAGGATCTGGGTTACAAAAAAACTACCCAAACACTGGGTTTTTACGTCTGACCCAGGATCTGGGTTACAAAAAAACTACCCAAACACTGGGTTTTTACGTCTGACCCAGGATCTGTGTAACACAAAAACTACCCAAAGACTGGGTTGTTACATCTGACCCAGGATCTGAGTAACACAAAAACTACCCAAACACTGGGTTGTTACGTCTGACCCAGGATCTGAGTAACACAAAAACTACCCAAACACTGGGTTGTTACGTCTGACCCAGGATCTGGGTTACACAAAAACTACCCAAACACTGGGTTGTTACGTCTGACCCAGGATCTGGGTTACACAAAAACTACCCAAACACTGGGTTGTTACGTCTGACCCAGGATCTGGGTTACACAAAAACTGCCCAAACACTGGGTTGTTACATCTGACCCAGGATCTGAGTAACACAAAAACTACCCAAACACTGGGTTGTTACGTCTGACCCAGGATCTGAGTAACACAAAAACTACCCAAACACTGGGTTGTTACGTCTGACCCAGGATCTGGGTTACACAAAAACTACCCAAACACTGGGTTGTTACGTCTGACCCAGGATCTGGGTTACACAAAAACTACCCAAACACTGGGTTGTTACGTCTGACCCAGGATCTGGGTAACACAAAATCTACCCAAACACTGGGTTGTTACGTCTGACCCAGGATCTGTGTAACACAAAAACTACCCAAACACTGGGTTGTTACATCTGACCCAGGATCTGGGTTACACAAAATCTACCCAAACACTGGGTTGTTACGTCTGACCCAGGATCTGTGTAACACAAAAACTACCCAAACACTGGGTTGTTACATCTGACCCAGGATCTGGGTTACACAAAAACTACCCAAACACTGGGTTGTTACGTCTGACCCAGGATTTCGGTTACACAAAAATGTGTGTGTATATGTATATATTTCAAGCGATGGGTGTATATTATGTTCTGGGGTATTTGAGGAAATAAGTGTGTACAATTACCATCTTATTCCAAATGCAGGCACATTTATGTTATATTTCATATATGTTACAATCTTACTAGGTTACAGGTTTGTTTTATTATCGTTCCGATAATCATTTTGTGTCTGTATACGCTTAATTAGTCACAGTGCACTAACGTCGCCTTTAAGTTTCATTTTCATTCTATTGATGGTCGGGACTGGTACGCCTTGCTGGTGAGTGACTGTAAACTGGCATTGCTAGTAATTCAGATCAAAATTTAATATCACATGAATGTGTAAGTTCATTAGTTAATTCTGGTGTTTTGTGGTTGTGTTTTCATTGCAGGTTTACAAACTAACTAGCTAAAACAAGCTAATGTCACTAATATCCAGCTGATAGGCTAATGTAGCGGGAGCATTCAGGCTAACGTTACCTATTTTGTGGATGATTATTGTGTATACATGAGCAATAAAAGCTCATAAAGTGACTCGAGTTCTATCCGCCGTGCTTGTCCTGAAACCCTTCCAGTGGGGAGTTTATTGAGCTATAGCAGGTAGCTTAGTAGAGAACTGGACACCCTCAGCAGAAATCACATAAAAAATGAAAGTGTAAAAAAGTTACTGTACAGTTAGACATGTGCCAGTAAACGGTAATACGATATACCGCAATAATGAACATGCACAATATTGTTATCGTGGGCACTTCAAAATACCGTGAATAATTATTTATTACGAATTATTCAGATTTTTAGAATGTATTTTAAGAATACTTTACCCATCAACCGTTTAAAATGAACAACGCGTCAAAGAGGAACGTGCACTGTATACAGACCGTTCATGAGCCGAGCACATGGCGGAATGAGGAGACGCGCTGAAGTGCACATTCACTTTCAGACAGCAGAGGGCGCTGATGGAACAGCAGAAATACAGCCGTTTCCCCAGTAACCACAATCCGGTGCTCCTCATCACATAACCTAATACTTAAAGACTTAAAGTCATTTTCAAACTTTTTTTTTTTTTTAAGTTTTAAATTACATGCCCTAGATATTGTTTGAATATGTTCTGACTGTTGTTCAATCACACACTGTACAATATGGCTCCATTATTTAACATTAGCTCATTCATTAACAAACTGACAATGAAAAATACTTCTAAAGCATGTATTAATCTTAGTTAAATGTACATTTCAGCATTTAATAACACATTATTAAAATCAAAAGTTGTAACTGTATTATTTAATGGACCTGAGCTAACACTAACAGTTGCTTTTTTAAACTAACATTATCAAAGAAGAATAACTTCTGTAAAAATGTAGCTATTCGCTCTTTGTTAATGTTAATGCATTAACTGGCGAGACATTATTGTAAAGTGTTACCTATTGTTCTTTATAATTCTTTAGCACTTTAATCTGTTTCAAATATTTGTTTACTTTATACATTTTTGTGTATTGCTTTATTGTATTTAAATGTTTGGTTCTTTTGTTATAAGAAAGTTTTTAAACCTGTTATAGCATGACAACACTTTTTTTGCAACTTTTTTTATAAATATCGTGATAATACCGTATACCGTGATAAAAGCTTCAGCAATTAATCGCAACATGAAAATTTGATACCGGCACATGCCTATGTACAGTACAAATGTAAAAATAAATCTATACAAAATGTACATTTTGCAAAATAACTTTACTCTAAAATTGCTATAAAATCAAAGCCAAATGTCTAGCCAATTTGTGTTCCAAATTTGAAGTTGATATCACAATTTTATTTTAAGTGTTTAATCCAAAATAGTTACATTACACATTGCATTTAGATGTAATGCTTTTCTTGTTTAGCGTCTATAAATGTTTCTTAAAATGTGCTTATGGTTCTGATGTTTCATTGCTTTCACTTCTGACACATATCGAATGATCTCCATATCTTAAAAGGTTTGAATTTTTCTTCAGTTATTGTATTTTCTAAATGCTCTAATTGTAGTGGAGATTGTTTGTCGAGGTTGTTTGAGAACCAGTGGAGAACCGGCCACAGGGTCATGAAGGACCAGTGGAGAACCGGCCACAGGGTCATGAAGGACCAGTGGAGAACCGGCCACAGGGTCATGAAGGACCAGTGGAGAACCGGCCACAGGGTCATGAAGGACCAGTGGAGAACCGGCCACAGGGTCATGGAGGACCAGTGGAGAACCGGCCACAGGGTCATGAAGGACCAGTGGAGAACCGGCCACAGGGTCATGGAGGACCAGTGGAGAACCGGCCACAGGGTCATGAAGGACCAGTGGAGAACCGGCCACAGGGTCATGGAGGACCAGTGAAGAACCGGCCACAGGGTCATGGAGGACCAGTGAAGAACCGGCCACAGGGTCATGAAGGACCAGTGGAGAACCGGCCACAGGGTCATGGAGGACCAGTGAAGAACCGGCCACAGGGTCATGAAGGACCAGTGGAGAACCGGCCACAGGGTCATGGAGGACCAGTGAAGAACCGGCCACAGGGTCATGGAGGACCAGTGGAGAACCGGCCACAGGGTCATGGAGGACCAGTGGAGAACCGGCCACAGGGTCATGAAGGACCAGTGGAGAACCGGCCACAGGGTCATGGAGGACCAGTGAAGAACCGGCCACAGGGTCATGGAGGACCAGTGAAGAACCGGCCACAGGGTCATGGAGGACCAGTGGAGAACCGGCCACAGGGTCATGGAGGACCAGTGGAGAACCGGCCACAGGGTCATGAAGGACCAGTGGAGAACCGGCCACAGGGTCATGTAGGACCAGTGGAGAACCAGCCACAGGGTCATGGAGGACCAGTGGAGAACCGGCCACAGGGTCATGAAGGACCAGTGGAGAACCGGCCACAGGGTCATGTAGGACCAGTGGAGAACCAGCCACAGGGTCATGGAGGACCAGTGGAGAACCGGCCACAGGGTCATGGAGGACCAGTGGAGAACCGGCCACAGGGTCATGGAGGACCAGTGGAGAACCGGCCACAGGGTCATGGGCGGCCGAGGCTCATTGATGCCGTGTGGTCCGATCAAACAGACGAGCTACTGGAGCTCAAACTGCTCAAGATGTTAATGCTGGTTCTGATAGAAAGGTGTCAGAATACACAGAGCATCTCAGTTTGTTGAAAAGAAGGCGTGGTAGCGGAGGCAGTGATGCTTTGGGCAATGTTCTGCTGGGAAACCTTGGGTCCTCCATCCATGTGGATGTGTCTTTGACACGTCCACCAACCAAAGCATTGTTGAGACCATGTCCAGCCTTTCACAGAAACGGTTTTCCCTGCTGGCTGTGGCTCTTTCAACAGATAATGCGCCGCCACAAAGCACAAATGCTTCAGGAATGGTTTGAGGAGTGGGTCAGGGGACCAACACAATATTATGTTATGCCAAATCGGTGTATATGGATAGAATTCATAAATGAAGGCCATAATACTAATGTTTTCCACTGGATGGAGCCACAGGATAACACATCTTTTCATATCTCAGTTTGTGTATGGCTCAATAGATGGACTTGTATTAAAGGGGCTATATGCAACTTTTTCCCAAAAATAAACATAACAATAGCCTTTTTATTTTACCATTTATGACTCAAACATCTCCTGATGAGCATACTGACACCTTGTCCGCTCACAGTGGGTGCACCTATAAGCCTGTATCCTATTATTCCGGGTCGTTTTTTACCGCGCTTTCTGCGGATGTGACGTCACCACCGCTGCGAGAGTGAGCAGAAAATAAGAGCAGTTCTGTTTTTTGGCCACAGGTGTCAGTCACGAGTTTAAATTTCAGAAAAACGCATATAGCCCCTTTAAACTGCATTGTGTCATTTATCTTCTATGTCGTTTCCCACAATGCTTCAGTACCAAGACTGTGAAACAGCCAACAGGAAAAAGAATAAAAGGCATGACTTGCATTGCATCAGCTATAGCCAAGTTAGCCAACTCCATTTGAAGATATAAGATCACTCGACTGCTGCTGAGAGGGATGGATTTGATAATGTCCCTACAAACTTAAATGCTAACGGGTCACTGTGTCAAATCAACCAAATCTGGCAAACTTCCCCGGCTCAAATGTTTGATTTTGTTAGTATTTTTTCTAAAGAAAGCACTTTAAGGCATCCATGTGATGTGATGGTATTTCCCGATCTTCTGGAACATTTAACTTAACTAAATTAAAAGGTCAAATGTTTCATCACGTCAGAGTTTTCTTCTTGTTCTTCTAAGAGGTAAACAGAGAAGAGTAAACTTTAATCCGTCCTTGTGTCAGAGAATCTTCACAAAGGCTGTTTTTCAGATATGACCTGAGATTGTTTGACTGATTTTAACTCACACATGACTTGCCCTTCCTTGTACAACAATTCCTGCAGGCGGAAACTATTTATGCTATACACCTTTAGGGCTTCTACACTTCTGGGCGGCCTCAAGTTGACGTTCAACTGGTTTCTCATGTGTGTGTAGTTTAGCTCCTTCAGTTCCAGCACTGTCTGCCTGAAGAAAAGCAGGACAAACCTTCAGCGCTGATGTTAGGGGTTTAATTTACAAAAGAGATCCAACATAACCCAAATATCTTGAACCTGCAGAACTCCACGTTTTAGGGAAGATCAGGTAACATTTGAACTTTGTTCTTATTAGTGCTACCACTGTACAGAATTTTTTAATGCCACAATATCACTTCTATCACAAAACAGTCACCAAATATGGAACCTCGAGTCTCACACCTTTCCCACGATGTGTTTAAAAGTGTTATCAATGACTAATTTACCTCACACACCTCTGAGTAATAGATAGTCAAACATTATTTTGAAAACCAGAAAGTCTTGCACGCTATCTGTGAAATATCAAGCGCAGTGTTTTGGTCCCATGACCTTCATCAGGCATACACGTGTATAAAGGTCATTGGGTCGAATGATCATAAAAATAGTTAAAATAACCCACTAAAAGGTTTTAAAGTACCGCTTTGCCTCAGCTCCTCAGCGCAGATAAATATGGCTTGTATAAATGAATACATTAATAATGCATGTAATTATGGCATTTTATGAAATAGCTTTGAAGAGCTTTATAGTGATTCTTATCACAGTTCAGGGGTTTTCCACCACAGGACATCAAAGAGCAGCCTGACCAGCAGTAAATGAGCTCGGTCACTGTAACACCGCTCCTGTGCTTCAGATAACCTCTCTGTGCACTGAAAACAGGAAGTTCTGGCTGTGCTTGTGGCTTGTTTGTCCGCTGGTTTTCATCTTGCTTCATTTCCACATGAATTCTAACGCAAGAGCTCTGAACTTAACACAAACTTCTCTAATAATGAATGCAAATCATACAGTAGTGATGTATGGAGGGGATATTATTGTTTTTAATGACCCTTTAAGTTTGATTAAACATGGAGAAAATATTAGAGATTTTTAATATCTAGAACAAAAGACACTATATCCGACAAAATGATTTGTCAACTACAGGTTTTATATGCAAAAAACAAATGCATAGAAAAACAAAAATACATAAACATAATCAGTATTTTGTTGGTTCTCTCTTGTTTTTGTACGTCATTTCTTTGTATGACTGCATGCACTGTAAACCCTAACGCTCGAAATACTTAACTGGTTTGAGTAGGACAAACTTAAATTAAACAAATGAGTTCAGTCAAATTAACGAGCTATGAGTATTAAAACTTTATTTTTCTTTTGAGTTCACAAAACTGACACATTTCGACTAATCTGAACGGTTTCATTGTTTTGAGTTGTATGAACTCATTTCCTTTGATTTAGACGAATTTAAGTTGAACTGAAACTGGGCTGGGATTTTTTATTTCCCAGCATGCTTTGCCCATGGCTACGGAAGCCCTGAACCGCAAAGTAAAAAAAAAAAAAAAAATCTAGAATTTCGTGATTAAAGTCGAAATATTTCGAGATTAAAATCAAAATTACAAACGCAGCCTCATTGACGGAACACATACACAGAATTATTGGTTTAGGCCAAAACTGCTGTCATTATGAATATAATTAAATAAACCCTTTTATCACTATTATCTTATACATTAATATCTGCTCTGAGAGCAACTTTTTTTGGATGTGTGTTCACGTAAAGACCTGATGGATTTAGATTATTCCTATCCAAAATGAGATGATCATGTGAGCCTTATGTATAGTGTAACCCTGAGGGTTGAAGCCGCACAATTTGGCATGTTTTATTGCATTATCACAAATAAAACGGTCAACTCCAAGCACAACTACTGTATATCTGAAAGCAACTATTCTTAAACTAATCTTAAAGGGGTCATAACACACACAGTTTCTGCCAGTCTCATGTTAATCTTGAGTATCTATAGAGTAGTGTTGATCCTTCATATCTCCCAAGAGTCTTTAGTTTTATCATATTTATAAAAGACGGATACACTGCACCGATTCTTTCTGAAAACAGCTGAACTCGTGGAGGTGTGCAGTGGGCGGAGCTAAAGAGGTGGCATCATCCCTGGAGAACTTTTGATTCACTAAACGTTGTTGTTGTTCACACTATATGCACTTACGCGCCGATTGCCAACAAAACACACACACACACACACACACACACATTTCATGGCATTATCCCTAGATAACTCTTGATTCTCTATACGTTGGTGTTGTTCACATTATTATGCACTTACATGCCGATTGCCAACAAAACACACACACACGAAGCTCGATGATGGACGTGCTCACTCTGAATGATGTGTGTGTGTGTGTGTGTGTGTGTGTGCTCATCCAGGAGAAATGCCAACACAAGCAATCCCGCCCTTTATGAAGTCATACAGGGCCATACTCTGAAAAAACTTTCGGAAACTCGATTGAATCCTGAAGGAGTGTTTTTGGCACAGAAACTGGAGTGTATTTGGCACAGAAATACTCCGTCATCCGATTTGAATGACTTTAGAATTAAATTAACACTAGAAGTCCCAGGGAGCATTCATTTGGCTTTTCTACCTATAAAACCCGCAGGACAGCCGATGGGCTGGAAGGCTTTAGGCTAATATCCTTAATCAGCTGTGAACAGTTGCTTTTGTTATGTAAACTATGTGGGGCCATGCTGAGCCACTTCAAGGAAACTTGTGTTTCACTTTGCCATCTTAGGGAGAAATCAACACACATGTTTTTTTTTTTCCTTTGTTGCTGAGATTTATTGATAAAAACAGTACAAAATAAAATTAATTAAAAAAAACAACCATTTGTACACATATTTACAAATAATATTAAAAAGTGAGTGAGTACATTCCAGCAATAACTCACAATCCTGGCACTGCCATGGTATCTCCCGTCTGCATTTACCACATGTGTATCTGTAGCAGTGAACACATCGCACAGTGGCATGATTGTTCTTGCATTGGTGTTTGGTGTTCCGGCTAAGAAGTTTATGCGAAAGTGACAGCGATGTGAAGAAATTGTCCGTGGTAACATTTCTGCCCTTGTCTAGGAATGGTTCCATCAGCCTCATCCCTACATTTTCAGACAGTCTCTCTCCACTGGGAAGACTAGGGTCCTTGCCAAGATATGGGAGGACATTACAAATGTACTTGGATTTTAGGTCGCAAGCCATCCAAAACTTGATCCCAAACTTGTCAGGTTTAGTTGCAATATACTGCAGGAAACAGCAGCGAGTCTTTGACGGGAAAAGCTGTTCATCAACGCTGATATGTAGACCAGGGTTGTAGGACGTGATGCAATTGGTGACAAATGATCCCCACACACTGGAAATTGCAGCAAACTTATCAGTCTTTGCTCGATCACTCCGGGTGGACCGGTCATCAAAGCGTAGGTGTCGCATGATGTCTTGGAAGCGGTTTCGCGGCATTGTTCCAATGGTATGTGGGTTTCCCAGGTTTGCTGACCAGCAGTCACGTAGTGATGGAACCTTGGTAAGCCCCCGGAAGATGACAATTGCAATAAATGCCATTAGTTCAGGGAGGGCCATGAACCAATGAACATGCTCCGTTTCCTGTGCATGTTGAATAGTCCATTCTTGAATGCTATGAAGCTTATCAAGAGTGATGAAACACAGGAAGCTCTGAAGGCGACTCGAGATACTTTTCCTGGCCTTAGCCGTTGGCTCTCCATCTGCAGCGTACACTTTGATTGGGGTGAAAGGAAGACGCGTCCCCACCTGTTCTTCACGCCACACTGTGCCATCTTTCGCTGTCTCTGTCAGGTCAGTCCCCAAACGGGCTCTCTTTTTTTGGTTGAGGAGCAGTCTCCTCATCTGCAGTGTGAACAAATTCAAATTGTGAGCAATGGAAAAGTCAAATGATATCACAAATGCATGCATAGATACTAATAATAATTCCAGTATCTCCTTCTCTGTATCTGAATAATGTCTGAAATATCTTCCTAAATAAAAAGATACAACTAAAGCAAAGAAACAACTAATAATGTTTTGCACTTCAGATGGCAGTGAATGTCTGCTAAGTATTACAAACAAAAAAGTGGACAATACAAAAAAGGCAGAGTAAATATTTATGTCACTCCACTCTGCTTTTTTGTGTTTTTCTCTTACTGGTTTGAAATGAAATAGGAAATAATATGAAATGAAACTTAACCTGAAGACAGGTCAGACAGCTCTGAGTCCGAATCCGGCTGAAGTTCTATGTCTTCTCCATCTGAGTCACAAGGGTTTCCTTCACTCAGGATAATTTCCAAGGCCTGCCGAGTGGTGAGTCTTGTTAGCAGCCCTCCCTCCCACACACATACAAACAAGCCACCAGCAACCATTCACACACACACCCCCAACCCCCCTGCAGATTGCTCAGGTAATGACCACATTTACACATGAATTGATGCTAATGATAGCCAAAAGACTAGCCAGTTAGCATCCACTTGGCTAAAGGAGGGGTAAAAATCTCCGGGACTTCTAGTGTTAAAGCTGCACTATGTAAAAAATTTTCAGTCAAATCTCCAAAAACCACTAGGCCAGTGTTATATATTTGTGACCCGTTACGGCAACCAGGGACACAAGTCGGCAGCACAAGTTTCGAGCAAAATGAGAATGAAGCGTTTTTTTCAAAATTGGTGATTTTCACTTTTTTGCCGAATCTGTTAGTTGAGATCATGAAGAAGCCTCTCCATGTTTGAGATAGCAGTATTGGTATATTTAAAAGCATACACTGAGGTTGAAATCGCCTTGTTTTTAGGAGATTCTAGCATGCAGCAGAGGCGTGTTTCTCTTTTGTTATTGTTTGTAAGGGAAGCGTGGCTCAGTGTTGCCAAGTCCGCTGTTTTTCATGTTCGCGGGTTGAAGCGACCCCAATTATGTGATATTTAGCCCCGGGAATGTGAATTTTAGTAGGCAACCATGCCAAAAAAAACACATATTTTACCCCCTGAAATGCGATTTTTACCGGAGAAGCCCCCCTGAAACGCGATTGGGCTTGTTTTGGGCTAGTTTTGAGTAGCATTTGTGCGGGTTTTGTTGTGAAAACCTGGCAACCCTGGTGGCTGACACACGAGCAGCGAGCAACGAGCAGCTGATACGAAATGCAAACCTCCCAGATAACACAATGTCTGAAGCAGTAAAGAACCAACACGATCATCTTTCCCTTGTGCAGAAAGAGCGGGCTGAGTACAATGACATGACTGAAAATAAACATACATACAGGTCCTTGAAAGTGCTTGAATTTATTTTGTGCAAGAAGTTTTCTGGAAGAAATTCCATATTATTCTCTCCGGTCCGATAATGTGTTATTTCGCCAACACTTCGTGGACTATGCTTGATTTACGTTTGTTACTTGCATTTATGCATTACATTAAGTGTTTCCCGCGTGAGGTACTTTGTGTTGTACATTGCCATGATGTTCACGCGCGCACAAAACCACTACGGTACCTCAGCGTTTCACAGACACACCGTGAATTATTGCAAAAATAGTCTGGTTACATGAGCCTAATAGCCTGGATGCCAGCCGAACTTAGCCCCGCCCACAACATTTTTACTCGGGCAGTTCGGTCTGGACTTTCTCCGTAGAGAAGTAATTATGCCCGAACAGAAACTGTTCGGACCAATGAAATCATCAGGGCGGGCTTTAGACGATGATGGACAGATGATCAACAGTAACGTAATCATCCACGTCATCAAAGAGCGCTTGGGTTCAATTTGTTCTAATCCTAAACGGAGAACTTGTTCGTATATGCGTTCACCTTTACTATTTCTCTCAGAAATGATGATGGTGTTGTTAAGTACTCTGTGTATCCTTAAATTCTTTTTTTACAACACCGGCAAAGATCGTTTAACACTCTTTTTCAATCTTTTTCTTCTAACGTAACTTATTCCAGCGTGCGTGCAGGTACAGGGTTGCCAAGTTTTTACAACAAAACCGCCCAATTGCTAACGTTCCTCAAAACTATCCAAAAACAAGCCCAATCTTTCCGGGGGGGTTCTACGGGGAAAAAAAGGCATTTGGGGGGTAAAATATGTGTTATTTTGGCAGGGCTGGCAGGTAAAAATCGCATTCCTGGGTCTGTATATCACATAATTAGGGTCGCTTCAACCCGCGGACATGGCAACACAGTAAAGTTGAGTTCTGTTGACATTTGACAACTAACGTTATGCGTCGCTCCGTTGCTCTGATTGGTTGTAGGTCTATCCAATTGAGGTCTTTCCTGGTTCGGTTGAAACACGCCCCATAATCACAGCCCAACGGAGCAGATCAGACTCATATTCTGACTAGAATTGAGTCTGATCAGGCTATGAGCCTAAGCTCTTTTCAATAAAATCCATGCAAAAGTTAATATCAGATCATTTTAGAATACAGTATAGGATGTACCGAATATTCTTCAGTTTTATGCAAAACAGAAATATGACAAATAGAATATCAGACCTCTGTCATATGGCCAAAAGTAAAGTCCTTGAAAGGTTCTTGAATTTGAAGTTAACCAAGCTGTGGGAATGCTGTATTAACAACTATCCAAACTGTTTTAGACCTAAAAGAGCCTTTGTAGGCCTATGTTACCCTTAAATGTCAGAGAAAAGAACAGAATCAGAGATATTTTTTTTCTTATAGAAAATTGTACTTTGCATTTTATACTATAAAAATACATAATTATAGTTGATTGTAGTTTATTATAGTTGATCATGACGGTTATCACAGAATCCTGTTAAAAAGTCCCAATGCTACACAATGAAATCAATTCACCAAGTTTTATGTAGAAAGCAAATAACAAATAAAAATGTTTTATAAAAAGATAAAACTCACATATTTCAGCCTCTAAATCATTTTTAGTCAAAAAAGATAAATTACTGACATTTACAATGCACATTATCCTTTATTATTAATAGTATGCGGTCCGATTGTAACCATGCAGCTTTACAGGGGGAGCTTTACATTTATCTAAATGAGATGTAAATGAGCCCTATTGTCACTCCCAGCAGGTGAGAACAAAATCTTTAGAGGCAAATATCTCCCTGTTAAGCTTTTTTGAGTGCCTACATTCAAATGGCCACAACTTCTCCAAATATTATCAGATTTCCATGTGTTGCACATCACTGGAAAGCTTGGAGACTACACTTTCAGAATCTGTAAATAACTCAAAATGCCCCAGAACCGACTTGTGTCCCTACCTTCCGTGACTGATCACATTTTGTTCAGTTGAGTACTTACAATGTCCCAGATGTTTCCAACTATTTGTAAATCGTGAGAAATTGCTATTTTAACCGAGGAACCGGGACGTGTGAGGGCGTGGCCTGTCGATGACATCATATCTGCATTCCCCTCGGTTTCTGGTTTTATTCTGCAGAAACGCTTTACTCTCACTGCAGTGTGAACAAGTGTCATAGCAGCCGCTGAGAGAACACGCAGAGTAACGTCAGAACATCATCAACACACTCAGATGTGTCTAATATGATCATCAGAGCTGCGTTACCTCACACTCATGAGCGGAGGAGAGGAAGTGGCGCCGGCGACTGTGTCATAATAAAAGTCCCGCTGCTCGCGAGGTGTGATGCGTTCATCTTATTAACACTCGCTCCTGCTCTGCTTCAGACTACAGCAGGTTTGCCAGCTCTCAGGCATTTGGCGTGATACTCACGCTCTCACGCTGCCCAACTTAATCTCACGCCATATTGCCAAACCTGCTTTTGATATTAAACAAAGTCTAAGCTTTTACATTTTTTTAAGTTTTAATGCGAAATTCAAATAATAAATAGCGTTTTGGCACTAATGTGGCATAACAGTTAAAGCCAGAGTGTTGAAAAACAGAGTTGCGGTGCTCTCTCATCTCCCGGTGGCGGCGCGGGTCACGAGCTTCACGGAGATCTCAGTACTTCTAGCGCTGTGTCAATACATTTGAATGGCTTGATACACAACAGCTCCACTTTACAGATGTTTGCAGCAAGTTTTGGTAAACAGTACAGCATTGTGTGCATTGATTATTACGTCAACCATACAGGATCATTTTATAATGGAGAGTGATGGAGATGCAACATTGTTCAAATTAATGTTAATGTTTTTCTTGTATTTAGCCCTCCGGTATTCCTTATTAATTGCTCACACTCATACTCATTGATGGTCAAATGTGACCACACCTTAACTATTTTTCAATTAAATAAATTTTCTACACTCACCTAAAGGATTATTAGGAACACATACTAATACTGTGTTTGACCTCCTTTCGCCTTCAGAACTGCCTTAATTCTACGTGGCATTGATTCAACAAGGTGCTGAAAGCATTCTTTAGAAATGTTGGCCCATATTGATAGGAGAGCATCTTGCAGTTGATGGAGATTTGTGGGATGCACATCCAGGGCACGAAGCTCCCGTTCCACCACATCCCAAAGATGCTCTATTGGGTTGAGATCTGGTGACTGTGGGGGCCATTTTAGTCCAGTGAACTCATTGTCATGTTCAAGAAACCAATTTGAAATGATTGGAGCTTTGTGCCGGTGCATTATCCTGCTGGAAGTAGCCATCAGAGGATGGGGACATGGTGCTCATAAAGGGATGGACATGGTCAGAAACAATGCTCAGGTAGGCCGTGGCATTTAAACGATGCCCAATTGGCACTAAGGGGCCTAAAGTGTGCCAAGAAAACATCCCCCACACCATTACACCACCACCACCAGCCTGCACAGTGGTAACAAGGCATGATGGATCCATGTTCTCATTCTGTTTACGGCAAATTCTGACTCTACCATCTGAATGTCTCAACAGAAATCGAGACTCATCAGACCAGGCAACATTTTTCCTGTCTTCAACTGTCCAATTTTGGTGAGCTTGTGCAAATTGTAGCCTCTTTTTCCTATTTGTAGTGGAGATGAGTGGTACCCGGTGGGGTCTTCTGCTGTTGTAGCCCATCCGCCTCAAGGTTGTGTGTGTTGTGGCTTCACAAATGCTTTGCTGCAGACCTCGGTTGTAACGAGTGGTTATTTCAGTCAAAGTTGCTCTTCTATCAGCTTGAATCAGTCGGCCCATTCTCCTCTGACCTCTAGCATCAACAAGGCATTTTCTCCCACAGGACTGCCGCATACTGGAGGATTTTCCCTTTTCACACCATTCTTTGTAAACCCTAGAAATGGTTGTGTGTGAAAATCCCAGTAACTGAGCAGATTGTGAAATACTCGGCCCGTCTGGCACCAACAACCATGCCATGCTCAAAATGTCTTAAATCCCCTTTCTTTCCCATTCTGACATTCAGTGTGGAGTTCAGGAGATTGTCTTGACCAGGACCACACCCCTAAATGCATTGAAGCAACTGCCATGTGATTGGTTGATTAGATAATTGCATTAATGAGAAATTGAACAGGTGTTCCTAATAATCCTTTAGGTGAGTGTATATTTTAGTGCAATAATATTTATTGAATATATTGAGGAGATCTTTTGGTACTAAATACTATTTGTGCAATAATTATTGTCAATTAATGACCACTTAAAATATTTTTCTTCTAATATTTGTATTATTTATATTCCAATTAGTGTAGTAATTAAGGTTAAAATAGAGAATTCCAATTCAAAGAGGCAAATTAGAGTCATTTTGTGGCTAGAAAAATAATAATTTTAATTTGTAATGCCATTACCCACTAGGTGCCTTAATGGCTCTTTAATCAATATACATGTATCTAGTAGCTCAAAAAAGTATTGCAGTTTTGCATTTTAATAAATATTTAGATATGATCAAACACTAGATTTCTTTAAATGTGAAATTTTAAAACGTTAATAGCTTACATCCTAATATTTTTCAGGGGCGTTGGACTGGGGGTAAAACCAGTACTGATTACCAGGGCCCCAAGCTAGGGCAGAGAGGGCCCTTGAAAAGTCTGGAATATATTTTAACATGGAACATGGGGTCATCAGGACTGCCTAGGGCCTGGGATTTTGTGCTACGCCCCTGTTAATGATACTTATATAAGCACAAACAAGTGATTATTAATGAATGCGAGCACACATAATTTAACCCAAGAAACGTTTAAAATAGTGCTAAAACAAACTTATTTTTCCTTATATGTACAGTAGGCTATATACATATGAGTTGATACTGAATCAAGATCGAAATCGATATCGCCCCCCCTCTTAACAAAAAAAAAAAAAATCACTCAACCTGAACTTAAAAGTTGGCAAAACTGTACTTCAGTAACGTTAATAATCACATCCATGAACATGATTTCTGCCCGCGTCCTATCCCGATTCTTTCATGTCTTTATTTGCCCCAAACATGGGTTGAAACAGCTCCGCATTCGTGTGAATTAGACCTGCTTTATCTAAGAGCATCAATGAGCAAGTGTAACAGCACATCTCACATTCGTCCTATAATTATGGTCAATAACAATAGAGATGTTTGCCTCAACAAGCAATAACCATAGGGATGTATTTTTGATTTATTATTTACTTATTTAAGGGGATTATTGAGCTCGAAGCCTTTATTATTAATGCTGCTTTTGGATATAAACGCATCCGCCACATGCATAAATGTTAATGTAATAAAAAGTATTCGTTGATCTTGTTTCAGAAGGTCCCTTTCACTGTTTTATGAAATTTCAAAACTAGTCTTATCTCTTCTTATGATATCCTGTTTTTAACGTCAGAAAAGAGAGATAAAGTGAAGATTGTATGATAAAAGAGTTGAGTAAATTACATCCTCTTTCCTCTACAACAGACTGACTGTCTCACACTAGATAACTTACAACACCTCCAGCATCAGCTTCACTGGAACTTATTTCATTATTACACACCCAGACATAAAGGTACTTTTGTTTCGTTTTTTCAGTGTGTGTGTGTGTGTATCGGTGTGTATCTGTTATATTGTGTTGCTGTATTGTAAAATAAGTGAGATTATTTGCTTTACAGGGATGATGATGATGATGATGATGAAGAAGAGGATGTTACAGATGATTTTGCTCCTGTCTGACTGTGTTCTGGTCTCTTCATATCAATCCAACTCCACTGGTAACTTCATATTAGAAAATATATTTGGATTGTTGACACTAGAGATGCTGGTTGACATTCATTTATTCATTCGTATTCATTTATTTATTAGCACTTGAAAAAATAGATATGATTGGGTTGTTGAAAAATTTAATATTTTAAGTTATTGATTTATTTTTAATTATTTGCACATTTGTTAAAAAAGTTATTTGGGTTGTTGCCAAATGTGCAAATGAATAAATCAATAACTTAAAATCTGTCCATTTCTTTAAAAATAGATATTTGGGTTGTTGACAAATGGACAGATTTTAAGTTATTTACACTGTAAAAAATTTATAATCTTCCCAACTCAAAATTTTCTAGTGACTGTTTACATCTAAAGTTTTCAATTGGCCCAAGTGAAATTCTGTAAATGTAATTTTATCAATTGTGGCAAGAGCCTGTTAACATGGGCTCAATTGGAAATAATATGTTGAGCCAATGGAAAAAATGTATAATCTTCCCAACTCAAAATTTTCTAGTGACTGGTCACATCTAAAATTTTCAATTAGCCAAATTGAATTTCTGTGAATTGAATTGTATCCATTGTGGCAACAGCCTGTTAACATGGGCTCAATTAGAAATATGTTGAGCTAATGGAAAAATGTAATTTACCAACACTGTAAAAAATGTCAGACCTCTCCAATTAAAAATGTTCTAGTGACTGATCACATCTAAATTTTTTAGTTGGCCAAATTGAAAAATTTAGATGTGATCAGTCACTAGAAATTTTTGAATTGGAGAAATGTTTTACAGCGAAACTGTGTGGTTGGTCCAATTAAATATTTTAAATTGTAGTAACAATTGTTTATTTCTCACTGTCCCAAAAGACAAAAATGACTTAAAACATAAATATATTAAGCAAAATACAGAAACAGACAACAGGGTTGACATTTTATCACATTAGCCTACTTTATTAACAAGTAAATACCGACACAGGATATTTGGGTGAAAATACCTTATTTTCAATAAGGAAAAACTCTTAATACATTCAAGAAGTCTCTGCATAACAGGATGTCTTGTTGTGGTGAAGAAAACACGGCACGGCAAGCTAAAAACCTGCAAATAAAAAAAAAAACTAACATTAATGACAAAGCTCCCCTGCATCACATCTGGCAAGAGACAGAACAGAAGTTTCTTCATTATATAATGAGGATGAGACGAATGAATGGACATAAGAAAATCACGAGCTTGACGTGTTTGATATTAAAAGGCAATAACTCAAGCCCTGAAAGAGGCCGACGCCAAACGCACCGTGTTCAACAGTCGCATGCCGCACATATCACACAAATGACTTAATTTCCTTATTACCTATTATTTTAGACATATAAGACATGAGTAAAATAAAACTATTGGCTACCATTAGATAATTATGTGGTAAACGAGAACACACTCATGAAAACAATGAATGCATGAACTCGTGATTCTACAAAATGTCTTTTAAACTTCATACCCGGTCATAAAGCAAAACTCTGGAGAATAATTTCAGTGCTAAATACTCACCAACGTCTTTGTGAGATGAATATCTCTCTATTCTCTCGGGAATGTGTCTCGGTCTTCAGCACCTGCTGGTTCGTCTCCGCTCGCGCTGCCGCTCCCGCGTCTCCGCATTTGAAATCTCCACACAAACGTTTTTTTTTTCAAGCGCATTTTGCGCATGCGTATACCGTTTTTCGGACGGAGGACTTGTTCAGCCAACATGGATTTTTCACTTCGACTTCATAGATTGACTGAGCACAATTAAATATGTTCGGTGAATATACAATTTTAATTTTTAGTGAAGACCTTAAGCTATGATTAGTACAATTCATCTTTTTGCATGGCGATAATTATTTGGAAGTCATTTATTGGGCCAATATGTAATGATCAATTTACACAATTTTTCCCCCCAATTTTTTTTTACAGTGTATTTATTGATTGATTTACTGACTTGTATGTATTTATTTATGTATTTGCACATTTATTAAAAAATGGGTTGTTGACAAATGAAATATTTTAAGTTATTATTATTATTATTATTTTATTTGCACATTTGTTGTTTGGGTTGTTGCCAAATGTGCAAATAAATAAATCAATAACTTAAAATCTGTCCATTTCTTTAAAAATTGATATTTGGGTTGTTGACAAATGGACAGATTTTAAGTTATTGATTAATTTATTTTATTTATTTGCACATTAATAAAAAAATATATATATTTGGTTTGTTGACAAATGGACAGATTTTAAGTTATTGATGAATTTATTTTATTTATTTACACATTAATAAAAAAAATGATATTTGGTTTGTTGAGAGATGGACAGATTTTAAGTTATTGATTAATTTATTTTATTTATTTACACATTAATAAAAAAAATTGATATTTGGTTTGTCGACAAATGGACAGATTTTAAGTTATTGATTTATTTATTTATTTACTGATTTGAATGTATTTAGTTATGTATTTGCACATTTATTAAAAAATCGGTTGTTGACAAATGAAATATTTTAAGTTATTGATTTTTTTTATTTATTTTTATTTGCACATTTGTTATTTGGGTTGTTGCCAAATGTGCAAATAAATAAATAAATAACTTAAAATCTGTCCATTTCTTTAAAAATAGATATTTGGGTTGTTGAAGAATGGACAGATTTTAAGTTGTTGATTTATTAATTGACTGATTTTTATGTATTTGCACATTTATAAAAAAAAAAATTATATTTGGGTTGTCGACAAATGGACAGATAGATGAGATCCGCCCTGAGTACCTCAAGTCTCCTGATGTTGTGGGGCTGTCTTGGCTGACACGCCTCTGCAACATCGCATGCTTAGGGCTGTTCAGTCCCTGTACGACTGAAGCAGGAGTTTGGTCCGCATTGCCGGCAGTAAGTCAGACTTGTTCCCGGTGCATGTTGGACTCCGGCAGGGCTGCCCTTTGTCACCGGTTCTGTTCATAATTTTTATGGACAGAATTTCTAGGCGCAGCCAAGGGCCGGAGGGTGTCCAGTTTGGGGACCACGCGATTTCGTCACTGCTTTTTGCGGATGACGTTGTCGTGTTGGCCTCCTCGAGCCAGGGCCTTCAGCATGCACTGGGACGGTTTGCAGCCGAGTGTGAAGCGGCTGGGATGAGAATCAGCACCTCCAAATCCGAGGCCATGGTTCTCAGTCGGAAAAGGGTGGCTTGCCCGCTTCAGGTTGGTGGAGAGTTCCTGCCTCAAATGGAGGAGTTCAAGTATCTAGGGGTCTTGTTCACGAGTGAGGGGAGGATGGAACGGGAGATTGACAGACGGATCGGTGCAGCTTCTGCAGTAATGCGGTCGATGTACCGGTCTGTCATGGTGAAGAAGGAGCTGAGCTGCAAGGCAAAGCTCTCAATTTACCGGTCAATCTACGTTCCTACTCTCACCTATGGTCATGAGCTGTGGGTCATGACCGAAAGGACAAGATCCCGGATACAGGTGGTTGAAATGAGCTTTCTCCGCAGGGTGGCTGGGCGCTCCCTTAGAGATAGGGTGAGAAGCTCAGTCACTCGGGAGGAGCTCAGAGTAGAGCCGCTGCTCCTCCACATCGAGAGGAGCCAGCTGAGGTGGCTCGGGCATCTGTTCCGGATGCCTCCTGGACGCCTTCCCAGGGAGGTGTTTCAGGCACGTCCCACCAGGAGGAGGCCCTGGGGATGACCTAGGACACGCTGGAGGGACTATGTCTCCCGGCTGGCCTGGGAACGCCTCGGGGTTCCCCCGGAAGTGCTGGAGGAAGTGGCTAGAGAGAGGGAAGTCTGGGCGCCTCTGCTTAGACTGTTGCCCCTGCGACCCGGCCCCGGATAAGCGGAAGATGATGGATGGATGGATGGATGGAAAATCTGTCCATTTGTCAACAACCAAAATATAAATTTTTAAAGAAATTGACAGATTTTAAGTTATTGATTTATTTATTTGTACATTTGGCAACAACCCAAATAACAAATGTGCAAAAAAAAAAATAAAAAATAAAAAATAACTTAAAATTGTTCATTTGTCAACAACCCATTTTTTTTTATAAATGTGCAAATACATAAATAAATAAATACATACAAATCAGTAAATCAATAAATAAATCAATAACTTAAAATCTGTCCATTTGTCAACAACCCAAATATAAATTTTTAAAGAAATATAAATTTTAAGTTATTGATTAATTTAATTTATTTTACTTATTTGCGCATTAATACAAATAAATATTTGGTTGTTGACAAGTGGACAGATTTTGGAAAAAATTAACAAGCGTAGATGCTTTTTGGTTAATTAGCAATGAAAAAAAATTCGTCCAAAAATACTGGTTGACGTATTTATTTATTTGTTTGTTTGTTTGAAGGGAATATTTAACTGAATATGCATATGCATTCAGGCAGTTTTGCTCCGGACTGGGCTAAAAGGAGATGCTTTAAACCTATTTAAACATGTGCGTCTCTTTTCTATTAGTTCTGTGTGAAAGACCTGATCGAAGGAGAACAAGGAAAGTGAGAGCTGGAGAATCCCTGTATTTGCTCTGCCCGAATAATTCGTGCCAGAAAGGCACTGAAAACGGCTCGTATGATTGGTTCAAATACCTCAACAGAACAATCCCGCTTGAGCCAATCGGGACGGAGGAGAGCGAGCGCGTCCATTACCACCATTCTGCATTATACATCCTTTGGTCAACCCTGAACGACACGGGACTCTACATCACACGCTGGTGATCACACACACACTTCATTCACATCCATGCTGTTCCAAAACCATTTGTTAGATGTTGCAAATGCAGTTTTCCATACTGTGAAAATGGAAAAATATATCATATCACAGTATAGTATATATGACTCAAGCGCTATATAACATGTCAATTTTGATGTCCTTGCTGAGTAAAAGTCTAATATTTTGCTTAGAAAAACAATATTTAGTAGTGCAAGTTAGACATGAACTGAACCCAGCGCCTTCTTTTAACAGCAGTGTGTGTTGTCCTGTTACAGGTGGTACGAAGAGGACAAATGTGATGAATATGAAACTGACATTGTGGTTTATGAGGAGTTCAGCTCAGAGCTCTTGTACGAGACGGCCACAGAACAAAAGGCGACAAAAATCAACTGTCCGGTGTGTGAGCACCAGCAGGCCACGTTCCTCTGGTATAAGGTGTGTTGAGGTGGATGCTTGTGGTCAATCGGACAGCATGTTTGCAATGTGAGGGAGCGATGCTGATCACTCATCATGTGATCTGATCATGGTTTACGCATGACGAATATCCTGTTTTTCACTTGGAAGGGTTTCATATTTACAGACCTGCCAACCTTGGAAAAAATGTTTGAGTACCATCAATGTGACAGGACGGGACACAGGGTTTGACGTGAGGGGGTTCTGCCCAAAGTACTCTCAAATCTTGTGATTTAAGCAAGAGGGAGTTCATTCTAGGAGTTGAATCTGTGGCACAATTTGGCAGCTGCTATTTGCACTAAGTGCAAATAGTGCTATGATATTTACACTAAGTGCAAATAGTGATATATGATATTTACACTGTGCAAATAGTGATAGATTATATTTACACTGTGCAAATAGTGATAGATGATATTTACACTGAGTGCAAATAGTGATATATGATATTTACACTGTGCAAATAGTGATAGAGGATATTTACACTGTGCAAATAGTGATATATGATATTTACACTGTGCAAATAGTGATAGATTATATTTACACTGTGCAAATAGTGATAGATGATATTTACACTGAGTGCAAATAGTGATATATGATATTTACACTGTGCAAATAGTGATAGAGGATATTTACACTGTGCAAATAGTGATAGATGATATTTACACTGTGCAAATAGTGATATATGATATTTACACCGTGCAAATAGTGATATATGATATTTACACTGAGTGCAAATAGTGATATATGATATTTACACTGTGCAAATAGTGATAGATGATATTTACACTGTTCAAATAGTGATACATTATATTTACACTGTGCAAATAGTGATAGATGATATTTACACTGTGCAAATATTGATATATGATATTTACACTGTGCAAATAGTGATATATGTTATTTACACTAAGTGCAAATAGTGATATATGATATCTACACTGTGCAAATAGTGATAGATGTTATTTACACTAAGTGCAAATAGGGATATATGATATTTACACTAAGTGCAAATAGTGATATATGATATTTACACTGTGCAAATAGTGATAGATTATATTTACACTGTGCAAATAGTGATAGATGATATTTACACTGTGCAAATAGTGATATATGATATTTACACTAAGTGCAAATAGTGAAATGATATTTACACCGTGCAAATAGTGATAGATGATATTTACACTGAGTGCAAATAGTGATATATGATATTTACACTGTGCAAATAGTGATAGATGATATTTACACTGTTCAAATAGTGATACATTATATTTACACTGTGCAAATAGTGATACATTATATTTACACTGTGCAAATAGTTATATATGATATTTACACTGTGCAAATATTGATATATGATATTTACTCTGTGCAAATAGTGATATATGATATTTACACTAAGTGCAAATAGTGATATATGATATCTACACTAAGTGCAAATAGTGATATATGATATGTACACTGTGCAAATAGTGATAGATGTTATTAACACTAAGTGATGGATGATATTTACACTAAGTACAAATAGTGATAGACGATATTTACACTGTGCAAAAAGTGGTGGATGATATTTACACTAAGTGCAAATAGTGATAGATGATATTTACACAGTGTAAATATCATCCATCACTATTTGCACAGTGTAAATAACTTCTATCACTATTTGCACTTAATGGAAATAACATCTATCATTATTGGCAGTGTAAATATCATATATCACTATTTGCACTTAGTGTAAATATCATCCATCACTATTTACACAGTGTAAATATCATCCATCACTATTTGCACAGTGTAAATAACTTCTATCACTATTTGCGCTTAATGGAAAAAACATTTATCATTATTGGCAGTGTAAATATCATATATCACTATTTGCACTTAGTGTAAATATCATCCATCAATATTTGCACAAAGTGCAAATAGTGATATATGATATTTACACTGCCAATAATGATAGATGTTATTTCCATTAAGTGCAAATAGTGATAGAAGTTATTTACACTGTGCAAATAGTGATAGAAGTTATTTACACTGTGCAAATAGTGATGGATGATATTTACACTAAGTGCAAATAGTGATATATGATATTTACACTGTGCAAATAGTGATAGATTATATTTACACTGTGCAAATAGTTATAGATGATATTTACACTGTGCAAATAGTGATATATGATATTTACACTAAGTGCAAATAGTGATATGATATTTACACTGTGCAAATAGTGATAGATGATATTTACACTGAGTGCAAATAGTGATATATGATATTTACACTGTGCAAATAGAGATAGATGATATTTACACTGTTCAAATAGTGATACATTATATTTACACTGTGCAAATAGTGATACATTATATTTACACTGTGCAAATAGTTATATATGATATTTACACTGTGCAAATATTGATATATGATATTTACTCTGTGCAAATAGTGATATATGATATTTACACTAAGTGCAAATAGTGATATATGATATCTACACTGTGCAAATAGTGATAGATGTTATTTACACTAAGTGCAAATAGTGATATATGATATTTACACTAAGTGCAAATAGTGATATATGATATTTACACTGTGCAAATAGTGATAGATGTTGTTTACACTAAATGTTGGATGATATTTACACTAAGTACAAATAGTGATAGACGATATTTACACTGTGCAAAAAGTGGTGGATGATATTTACACTAAGTGCAAATAGTGATAGATGATATTTACACAGTGTAAATATCATCCATCCCTATTTGCACAGTGTAAATAACTTCTATCACTATTTGCACTTAATGGAAATAACATCTATCATTATTGGCAGTGTAATATCATATATCACTATTTGCACTTAGTGTAAATATCATCCATCACTATTTACACAGTGTAAATATCACCCATCACTATTTGCACAGTGTAAATAACTTCTATCACTATTTGCGCTTAATGGAAAAAACATCTATCATTATTGGCAGTGTAAATATCATATATCACTATTTGCACTTAGTATAAATATCATCCATCACTATTTGCACAAAGTGCAAATAGTGATATATGATATTTACACTGCCAATAATGATAGATGTTTATTTCCATTAAGTGCAAATAGTGATAGAAGTTATTTACCCTGTGCAAATAGTGATACAAGTTATTTACACTGTGCAAATAGTGATGATGATATTTACACTAAGTGCAAATAGTGATATATATGATATTTACACTGTGCAAATATTGATATATGATATTTACACTGTGCAAATATTGATAATATGATATTTACACTGTGCAAATAGTGATATATGATATTTACACTAAGTGCAAATAGTGATATATGATATCTACACTGTGCAAATAGTGATAGATGTTATTTACACTAAGTGCAAATAGTGATATATGATATTTACACTAAGTGCAAATAGTGATATATGATATTTACACTGTGCAAATAGTGATAGATTATATTTACACTGTGCAAATAGTGATATATGATATTTACACTAAGTGCAAATAGTGATATATGATATTTACACTGTGCAAATAGTGATATATGATATTTACACTGTGCAAATAGTGATAGATTATATTTACACTGTGCAAATAGTGATATATGATATTTACACTAAGTGCAAATAGTGATATATGATATTACACTGTGCAAATAGGATAGATGATATTTACACTGTGCAAATAGTGATATATGATATTTACACTAAGTGCAAATAGTGATATGATATTTACACCGTGCAAATAGTGATAGATGATATTTACACTGAGTGCAAATAGTGATATATGATATTTACACTGTGCAAATAGTGATAGATTGATATTTACACTGTTCAAATAGTGATACATTATATTTACACTGTGCAAATAGTGATATATTATATTTACACTGTGCAAATAGTTATATATGATATTTACACTGTGCAAATATTGATATATGATATTTACACTGTGCAAATAGTGATATATGATATTTACACTAAGTGCAAATAGTGATATATGATATCTACAACTGTGCAAATAGTGATAGATGTTATTTACACTAAGTGCAAATAGTGATATATGATATTTACACTAAGTGCAAATAGTGTTATATGATATCTACACTGTGCAAATAGTGATATATGTTTTTTACAATAAGTGCAAATAGTGATATATGATATTTACACTAAGTGCAAAAAGTGATATATGATATCTACACTGTGCAAATAGTGATATATGTTATTTACACTAAGTGCAAATAGTGATAGATGATATTTACACTGTTCAAATAGTGATACATTATATTTACACTGTGCAAATAGTGATACATTATATTTACACTGTGCAAATAGTTATATATGATATTTTACACTGTGCAAATATTGATATATGATATTTACACTGTGCAAATAGTGATATATGATATTTACACTAAGTGCAAAATAGTGATATATGATATCTACACTGTGCAAATAGTGATATATGTTTTTTTACACTAAGTGCAAATAGTGATATATGATATTTACACTGTGCAAATAGTGATATATGTTTTTTACACTAAGTGCAAATAGTGATATATGATATTTACACTAAGTGCAAAAAGTGATATATGATATTTACACTGTGCAAATAGTGATAGATGTTGTGTAGTGATAGGCAGGCAGAAGCGTGGTCAGATAACAGGCATTTGGTCAGGACAGGCAGATAACACTCACAGAAGAATAACCAGGCAAGGATCAATGGGCAAGGCAGCAAGTATCGATAGACAGGAACAACAGTAGTTGTCAACAATCAGTCAAACAGGCTAAAGAAACGCTCAGAAATGTCTACCTAGGCAAAACAAGACTTTGCGATGTCTCTCTGTGACAATACCAGAGGGTTAAAGAGGCGTGTCTCCTTTAAGAGTTCAACATTAATGCCCACTGTTCTGATTGGGTGACATCTTTGCATATGAAGTGAGAATTATACATGTGGATCTGTTGCAGTAATAATTACAGTTGCTGCGATTTAACTGATCGTGGAACAGTGTGTGCATGAAAGCAATATTATTGCCCAAATCTTTTCTCTTTGGCAGAATTTCTCTCTTATTCCAAACCAAGAGTCTGTAAAGGATTTACTCATCAGAAACTCTTCGAAAGAAAGTGAGGGTATTTACACCTGCGTTTGCACCTGGGAGCACAATGGGATAAAACACAACAGCTCTGGATCTCGCAGACTGACCTTCACAGGTATATCTTCCTCATTCAGCCGTGTCCGGTCCATACTCTGTGCTAGGAGTTCGTTTCTAACACCATCTCTCTCTTGTTCATAGAATCGTCCCTCAGCTTTAGTCCTGAGTTTATCCTTCCCGTTAATAACTCCGTTGTGATCACTGATGTGGGTGAGGAATGGGTTACAATCTCTTTAAGCACCAAAAGTTTTCATAGTAATGTCAGTGATGAACCGGAAAGCATCGCTTGCTCTTGTGTCTCAGGCGCAGAACTGATCCTCCAGTGTTCTGTCTCCTTTGGACCCAATGTGTGTAAAAAGTGCTCGATTTACTGGAGAAGGAATAAAACCAGGATGAGTGGGATGGATGGATACAATCAGGAAAACAGGTGGATATTATCTCCTCCTACAAACTACACTCTAAAAGATACTGGGTTATTTTTGAACCGAAATGGGGTTAAGTTAGGTCATTTTATTGGGTTATTTTTACTCAGGTGCTGGATAGTTTTTCTGTACACTCTAAAAAATGCTGGGTTGTTTCAACCCAAGTTTGGGTCAAAGTACAAACCCAGCCTTTGGGTTACATTTTTCAATTACATTTTGAACCAACGGTTGGGTTTGTCCATATTTCAGGTGCTATGTCATTTTTTTTATTGTCAATACAAATGATGAACCCCCTCACACACCTACCCAGTGCTGGGTCAATGTAACCCAATGTTGGGTTGTTATGAAGGTAAATTGATGCCTTAAAGAATCGCAAGCGCAGGGTAAGATTTGTGAAAGTGTACATAAGATTGCAAGCGTAAATTAAATTTGTATGCGCAAGATAAGTTTTGTAAAGGTGTAAATTGCCTTTCAAGTGTAAGAAAAAAATATTTGCAGCATTTTACTGTTATTCGTAAGTGTAATTCATGTATTGTGAAACTGCAGCTTCATGTTAACGCAAAATAAACATGATCTGTATTCTTCTGACTTCCATTTTTCCGTGCTAAGACTTTTGACATGTTTCTTTCGCCAAGATACGGCCAAAATCATTGCATGACTGTGAACATCGATTTGCAAGCGAAAACATCAGAGTCAGGAACTGCAAACCAGATTGACCGTGTAAAACCAGACTTTGTGTAAAAAATATAAACTGCTGCAAATGTATAAATGACTTGTTGTGAACGTAGGGCAAAAAAGTTCAAGAAAGAAACCGATTTGTACAGTTCCGTCTTTCTTTTAGCTGCGCTTAAAGTTTTGGCACGATTCTCTCACTCGCTCAGTTTTGCGAGCTCGAGGAGGAAGGCGGGTCCACCTTCTTCTGTAGCCAATCAAATGAGCTGCTCGCTGACTCTGGATTTATCCTTATCTGATTGGTTCAATAAAGACCCCAGACGCCAGAACACATCTTAATCTTCATTTGGCTAAGAATCGTTCTCACGGCCGAAATTGTACTTTTAATGCACACATACATGTTAATAAATAAATAAATAAAGCATGGTTGCTTAATAAGCTGTACACCGTTCAAGGTTGACTATATGTGTTCATCCTGAATTTTGAGCTGGTGTGTCGTTATTGGATTGGTTTGGAATTGCATTGAAATTTTATACATTATATAATCTGTTTACACCACTGAGCTGATGTTATACTTTACAATCAAAACTTTTAATACCCATTCTTTAATACCCAATAATACCATTCTGACTTTTTCAGACCACATTTCATGGTATTTAACACTCAATTATATATTTTGAAATATTGTCCTGGTCGCACTGTATTGATTCTGATTACTATAGTGTGACTGATCAAGCTATTATATGTAGCTAGTATGAATAACAAAATGCTTTCTCTGTCCAGATTTGACTGTAGGCTAATACAAAACTGATACTTCAAATCAATATAAAAACACAACTTTGACAAATAGTAGTCTTTCATAATATATAGGCCTATATATATATATATTATATATATATATATATATATATATATATATATATATATATATATATATATATATATATATATATATATATATATATATATATATCAAATGAAAACTAACTAATTATGTCTGAATTAAAACCCAGCAAACAGGGAATACACAGCCATGTTTATGTTTATATATGGGGAATATACAGCCATCTAGAGGTTAAACGATTGTATTACAGATGACAAATGGTGCATCATTTAGAGATGCCCTTAAAATACATGTTAAAGGAAAAATAATAATTTAATACTAACACTACTACTACTAATAATAATAAATAATAATAATAATAATTCTGGAATTGCCCCTGATCAGTAGACATTATGAAAGTATGCATGCAGTAGTGCAGATACTATACTTTTAGCATCATCAAGATAAACTAATATTATGTCATGAGTCATGACTCATGATGATGATGATGATGATAAGGATACACTGAATATACATTTTCTTTCTTAACACACTAGCTCGGAATGCTGAGCCAAATGAAGATAAAGATGTGTTGATAAAGATGCGCCTTGAACGGTGTACAGCTTATTAAGCAACCGTGCTTTATTTATTTATTTATTTATTTATTTATTAACATGTATGTGTGCATTAAAAGTACAATTTCGGCCGTGAGAACGATTCTTAGCCAAATGAAGATTAAGATGTGTTCTGGCGTCTGGGGTCTTTATTGAACCAATCAGATAAGGATAAATCCAGAGTCAGCGAGCAGCTCATTTGATTGGCTACAGAAGAAGGTGGACCCGCCTTCCTCCTCGAGCTCGCAAAACTGAGCGAGTGAGAGAATCGTGCCAAAACTTTAAGCGCAGCTAAAAGAAAGACGGAACTGTACAAATCGGTTTCTTTCTTGAACTTTTTTGCCCTACGTCCACAACAAGTCATTTAGACATCTGCAGCAGTTTATATTTTTTACACAAAGTCTGGTTTTACACGGTCAATCTGGTTTGCAGTTCCTGACTCTGACGTTTTCGCTTGCAAATCGATGTTCACAGTCATGCAATGATTTTGGCCGTATCTTGGCGAAAGAAACATGTCAAAAGTCTTAGCACGGGAAAAATGGAAGTCAGAAGAATACAGATCATGTTTATTTTGCGTTAACATGAAGCTGCAGTTTCACAATACATGAATTACACTTACGAATAACAGTAAAATGCTGCAAATATTTTTTTCTTACACTTGAAAGGCAATTTACACCTTTACAAAAATTATCTTGCGCATACAAATTTAATTTACGCTTGCAATCTTATGTACACTTTCACAAATCTTACCCTGCGCTTGCGATTCTTTAAGGCATCAATTTACCTTCATAGTTGTCCAGCAAAACCGGTTAAAACTGGATACATTTGTCAATGGTCATGTTGTTTTCTGTTCTGAGAGAGGAAAATTCCTGAATGAAATTAAGGTTTGTATTACATTGTAATCTTATCAAATTTTTACTGTACAAGTAGAAAAACGTCTGAAGTCTCACATTTTACATTTTAACATGTGTTCAGTCCAATATTTACCCAGCTCTGGGTTGCCAAATAACCCAGAAATTGTTGTTTTTAACCCAGCATTTTTAAACTCATTTTTAAGTGCATGTTTATTATTTAAAATAAAAAACCTTGAGTAGGTTGGCAAAATAACCCAACATATGTTCTGTCATATTTACCCAGCGCTGGGTTGCCAAATAACCCAGAAATGTTTTTTTTTTTAACCCAGCATTTTTAAACAGATTTTTTTTTTTGTGTATTTTTATTATTTAACATGAAAAACCTTGATTAGGTTGACAAAATAACCCAACATATGTTCTGTCCAATATTTACCCAGCACTGGGTTGCCAAATAACCCACAAATGGTTGTTTTTAACCCAGCATATTATAACCCAGAATTTTTTAATTAATCAAAATAATCAAATTATTACTGTACAAGTAGAAAAACGTCTGAAGTCTCACATTTTACATTTTTTGTTTGCATGTAAGTCGCAGCTAATGTCTGCTTGAATGCTGGGTCAAAATAACCCAACTTGTGTTCTGTCCAATATTACCCAGCGCTGGTTTGCCAAATAACCCAGAAATGGTCATTTTTAACCCAGCATTTTTATTATTTAAAATGAAAAACCTTGAATAGGTTGACAAAATAACCTAACATTTGTTCTGTCCAATATTTACCCAGCGCTGGGTTGCCAAATAACCCAGAAATGGTAGTTTTTAACCCAGCAGTTTTTAACCCAGCATTTTTATTATTTAAAATGAAAAACCTTGAATAGGTTGACAAAATAACCTAACATTTGTTCTGTCCAATATTTACCCAGCGCTGGGTTGCCAAATAACCCAGAAATGGTAGTTTTTAACCCAGCAGTTTTTAACCCAGCATTTTTATTATTTAAAATGAAAAACCTTGAATAGGTTGACAAAATAACCCATCATGTGTTCTGTCCAATATATTTACCCAGCGCTGGGTTGCCAAATAACCCAGTTTTTTTTTTTTAACCCAGCATTTCTAAACAGAAATTTGCCAAATAACCCACAAATGGGTATTTTTATCCCAGCAGTTTTTAAACCAGCTTTTTTTAAGTGCACCTTTATTATTTAAAATGAAAACCAACTGCTGGGTTCAAACAACCCATACGCTGGGTTAAAACAACCCATTCGCTGGGTTAAAACAAACCATTCACTGGTTTAAAACAAACCATTCACTGGTTTAAAACAAACCATTCACTGGGTTAAAAAAACCCATTCGCTGGGTTAAAACAAACCATTCACTGGTTTAAAACAACCCAACTGCTGGGTTAAAACAAACCATTCGCTGGGTTAAAACAACCCAATCGCTGGGTTAAAACAAACCATTCACTGGGTTAAAACAAACCATTCGCTGGGTTAAAACAACCCAATCGCTGGGTTAAAACAAACCATTCACTGGTTTAAAACAACCCAACTGCTGGGTTAAAACAAACCATTCGCTGGGTTAAAACAACCCAATCGCTGGGTTAGAACAAACCATTCACTGGGTTAAAACAAACCATTCGCTGGGTTAAAACAACCCAATCGCTGGGTTTGTCCATTTTCACCCTAACTTGGGTTGTTTTTAACCCAGAATTTTTTTGAGTGCATGTCAAAAGATCAAGATCAAACTCTATTTCTCTTGTCATGAGCTCTTTAAAAGTAGTTAAACTGAGCCCCATTTTCAGAAAAGCAGTGGCCTAAAATAACTAGACCTTCACACTAAAGAACTGATACCCCGCTCTACTCTACATCTCTGATATGAACAGCACATTTTCTGATGATGGGTAATTGGTGCTGTTTTTCTCCAGAAACAAAGATGGCACCATTCAGTCATTTTTGAACATCACTAGAGTGTCTGAGTTGGACCTCCGCTCTGAGTTTCGCTGCAGAGCTAAAGACCCATATAAAGTGGTTTTTGTATCAGTCACTTTGAAGAGGCAAGGTGAGATCCTCTAATCTGATCTATGAATAAGTTAATTAAAAATGCATTATTTTACCCAATATTTGTCACATTTCGTTTTATTCTCTAAATTACAATATAAAGCAAAATCACTTGGAATTAAATGTTGCTAAGATTTCCATTTTAGTATTAATATTTTATGTGTGTATTACATTTTAATATTATAATATTATGACTGTAAATATTAAAATATAATGTAAACATTTATTGAGCATAGTCATTAGAGTTGTAGTCTTGTTGTGCTGCTGTTTTACTCTGGTTTGCATGTTTCATGTTGTATTTCAGCATCAGTGTGTCCTGTGATTCTGGCGTGCATGTGCACGTTTCTCCTTGTCCTGGCGCTCGGTGGGATAGTGAAGTGGTTCTCATTGGATCTGATGCTGTTTTTAAGGGAAATCTTCTTCAAGCTCAACAGGAAAGAGGGTAAAGAATAATATTTTATAAATACTTTACAATAAGGTTTCATTAGTTAATGCATTAACTAACCGTATGTGTTACTGTGTTTATTGATCTTTGTTCATGTTAGTTCACAGTGCATTAACTAATGTTAACAAACACAACTTTTGATTTTAATAATGTATCAGTTACTTAACAGTAACTTAACATTAACAAAGATGAATAAATCCTGCAGAAGTGCAGTTCATTCTTAGTTCATGTTAACTAATGAAACCTTATTGTAAAGTGTTACCAATACATTTTATATAATTTTATTAAAAATGACATATAATATTACAATATTACAGGTTTTCAAGGAGTGGGACTGTGCTGGATATATATGGGAATAAATAGGAAATATATTTATTACTCAGTATTGTCTTGTTTTTCAGTAAAAGTATTCTCGAATTAACATACATTTACATTAAAAGAACAATGACTATTATGTCTTGTTTCATGAAAAAAATGCATCAAAAGGAAGTGAGTTTATGCTTAAAACAAGAACAAATATCTGAGGGTCAGAAAAATCTACCTTTAATTTAAGATTTTTTTTTTTACTGACCCCATTGCAAGATATTTTTTGCTTTAAGAATAAATACTTAATTTTGACATTTCTTTCAGAAAACAAGACTTAATATCTTTTGCTTTTCAAGTAAATATACAGTATATGTAAATATTAGTGCTGTCAAATCGATTAATCGCCTCCAAAATAAAGGTTGTGTTTACATCATTTTCATGTGTGTGTACTGTGTATAATATTATGTATTTGAATACACACACATGCATGTGTATATATATTCAAGAAAATTTGCATGCATATACTGTATGTGTGTATATATATATATATATATATATATATATATATATATATATATATATATATATATATATATATATATAATATATATATAAATAAATATAAATATAACAAATATATACATGCATGTGTGTGTATTTATATATACATAACAATTATACACAGTACACACATATGAAAATGATGTAAACACAACCTTTATTTTGGATGCGATTAATCGATTTGACAGCACTCATTTATATATAGCAATATATTGAAATGATCACTTGTGACTTCTACAATGCAATGCATAAATGCATTTTCTCATTTTGACAGATGGGAAACTCTATGATGCTTATGTGATTTGCCAGAGAAACATCTTGGATGAGACGACAGGCCAAACTGTGAGTGACTTTGCTGGATCTCTTCTAACCGTGCTGGAGAGATACTATGGCTTTAAACTGTTCATTCACGGCAGAGATGACCTACCTGGGGAAGGTACGCTTGTTCAACTGTTTCATGTAATCTTCTCTGCGGTGCGTGATGAACATGAACATGTGCTTGCTTTCACTGTGCACTGCAAATAAAATGAGGTTATTTCCAGCACAAATATCTAAAAGTTCTTAAAACAAGATGTTTTTACTGGAGACGCAAAATGACTGAAGATAACAAGTCTTGATTTCTGAAAAATGTCTGCCAATGGGGTAAAACAACAACTTGTTTTCCCTTTAAATTAAGTTGATATTTTCTGACCCCACTGGCAGATATCTGATCTTGTTTTAAGCATAAACTCACTTTATTTCGATGCATTTTTCATTAAAAAAGACTTAATGGACTCTATTATACAACTGGTGCAATGTGGCGTGACACAAGTGTTTTCTGCTAGTTTCAGCTCGACACAGTTCTCATGTTTACGTCCAGCTCCTCGTTGTTTAAATCTCAAATGCACTGGCGCATCTGTTCCCCCATGGGCATCTGGTCTGAACACCAGGTGTGATCAGGAGCATTGTTGGAGTGTTGCTTTTGTGAGGAACTGAAAACAACTGACCATTGACCAACACACACCTGCTCTAAAGTCAATAGTGCAGTATGTGTGTGTTATTTAAAGGGGTTGGGAAATCAACTTTTCATTCAGCCTTTTATATATAAAAGGTCATGGTAATTAGGGATGGGCGATATGGACTTAAAAATGTATCCCGATATTTTCTAGTATTTATTGCGATAATGATATCAATGACGATAAATGTAGTATCATTCCCCATGTTTTTGGATACAAGTGAGAGCTGCATGCATTCTTGAGAGACTCAGAAAAACAAACAATGATCTAAAGTAAAACGTACCTGTCATCAAATAGGCTCCTATAATACATTAGTTGTAATTAATGTAAAATTCCACACCAGCCTTTTCATAAATGGAAAAGCAGATATAATTGTCTTCTGTAAAAGTGCAGGTAATGTTTAAATAGCGCAACTGTGCTGAAAAACATCACACAATACAAACAATAATAATTCAAATCAATGACAAGTTTTAAATGTAAACCGATTCTGTATTTATTCATACACTCATGGTGCAAATAGTGGTAAAAATTGCAGAAACAGAAAAAGTAATTATCCCAACCATGTCTTCAGATTACAAAAAAGTTGCAAATAATGATTTAATGATAGAACTTCAGTAATTTGAGTTGATAAGATAATAATACCACAAATTCTTCTACTAATAAAAATAAACTGCACTAAGGATTAATGAACTTCTGGGTTCATGAATATTAATCACGTTGTCAGCGCTCATTCAAACTGATTTGCTGAAATCAAAACAGGCGCAGTAATAGGTGCACGCCAGCCAATGAGATTCCTGTTTGTGCATTCGTTTCTTCCTGTTTATTAAAGGCTGAATAATTCGAAATAATCAACTAGGCTTTATCGTTATTATCACGGGAAGGCAAATTCTTATCGTGGGGAGAATTTTTACCAGTATAATCGCAAACGATAAGATATCGCCCATCCCTAATGGTAATATATCCTGTATTATATTACGGGGCCGTTCCAGGCAGCTCTCTTGACCGCATTACAGTTCCATATCACTTCGCATAGTTAACTGTAATAACGGAAATTACAGGACTAAAAAAAACATGATAGACGATTAGAACGTTCATCAGCCAATCAGATTCAAGCATTCAACGGCCCTGTAGTATAGAGTGTAGCAACTTAAAGGCTACACATAAAAAATTTTCACTAGCGAGGTAATAACAGCGCTGTTTAGAGACGCAACTTCCTTGTTAGTCAAACAAAAGCTTATATTGACACCAGGCCCAGAAAACGAGAGATCTCAGAATAAGCCAACCCTTGACGTGAGCGTGTGGTGAAACGCCATCTCAAGCCCCGCCCACCGACTCGTGGAGATAAACTGATCGCGCTACAGAGCAATAAACATGCCGAAGATAGCAAGATATTGCGCTGCCTGGTTGTGGAAGAACACAGTCGCTGCATAAGCTTCTAATATTAGGAATATGTGGTTGAACTTTATTTTTAATGAATTTCCAGCTCACGTGCGTAAGACATTGCGTTTGTTCGCTTCATTTCACTGCGGATTCGTTTGTAAACAAGACACAGGTCGAGATTTGCAGACATATTGAGATTAAAACACAATGCTGGGACTTCCGGTTATGGCGACGCGCTGACAAGACGCACGAGTTGGCTCCGCTGTAATTTGTATAGAGATTTCTTAAATTTAGCCCCGCTTCATTTAAAATTCGGCCACAGTTTGTTTTCCAAGTGAGTGTTGTTCGAGATGTCACCTAAACCAGCAAAGCAGAAGCCGAAAAAAGCAACAGATATTGCGGCGGAATCTGAAGGCCTGGAAGAATTGTCGCGTGTTACGTATGGCGAAGAGAGCTCGTCACCGAATTATGAAGATCAAACTAGCGGATTTCACGTTGACACAAGTGATATCCTCCAAGCCATACAGTCAGTGAAAGTCGACATGGCTTCTCAATTTGAAACCGTACTTTCAGCTGTACAAGACGTCAAAAACCAAGTTGCAGAATGTTTCGGAAGATTGACGCAGACGGAGGAACGCATTTCACAAACCGAAGATTCGATTGCTACACTTCAATCGACGACCAGCGCTCTTGAAAAGAAAGTTACTGCACTCACCTGGAAAATAGATGACCTGGAGAATCGCAGTCGACGCTCCAACCTAAGACTTTTAGGTTTACCAGAAAAATCCGAGGGCAGTGACGTATGTTCATTCTTAGAAAGCTGGTTACCTGAGGCGTTGGACATGGAGCCACTGCGAAAGCCTCTGGCCATAGAGAGGGCACACCGGATTGGCATGCGAAGGTCTGATACGGAAACCAACTCAACGCCAAGAGTGTTGATTGTGAAGTTCTTGGATTATAGAGACAAAGAGCGCGTAATGCATGCGGCCAGATTGAAGAAGGACGTGCTGTTCCAAAATCATCGAGTCATGTTCTTCCCAGACCTTTCTGCTGAAGTAAACAAGCAACGGAGACAATTCGACGAAATCAAGAAAAAGCTACGAGCTAAGGGTCTGCTCTATGGATTCATCTTTCCAGTGCGTCTTCGGGTGACTGTTAACGGCCAATCTCACGTCTTTCAAACTCCCTCCGAAGTTGACGACTTTCTAATGAATATGTAAACTGGTGACATTATTTCAGCGATTTGTTCACACTTCGGAATATGTGACAAATGGTCGATTAATCAACAGGACATTCCTTGGACGGGGACAGAGTAAATCCAGCGGAGCCCAGGTGGGATGTGATTTGTCGTACAGATAGGGGAAGTTAGAAGTAAAGTAGTAGTGAATGGTTTTGCTGGTGGTTCTCGACAATTCATAGTTGTGGAGTTAAAATGTTTCAATTGGTTGATGTTTCTCATTGTGTTGTTTTTTAGTTTCAGTTTTTGTCACAAGGTACAGGTGATTTGTTTTTTTTTTTGTTTTTTTTCTCAAAAATGGGGAGAATTTTGAATGATCTCAAACTATAAGATATGGCAGAGAGTACTAGAGTTAAATTTACCTCCTGGAACTGTAGGGGGCTGCATACTCTTACTAAAATTAAACAAGTGATGACTAGGTTAAAGCAGCTACAGTCTAAAATTGTTTTTCTCCAAGAAACACATTTAATGTCCAAAGATATCAGTAGAATACGTAATAGATGGCCTGGTCAGGTGTTTTCAGCTTCATTTAGTTCTCAAGCAAGAGGTGTTATTACAATGATCCATAAATCAATTCCATTTCAAATAGCTAAATCAATACAGGATCCATCAGGTAGATATATCATTGTTCAAGGGACCTTGGTATCTAAACCACTGATTCTTGTCAATATTTATGGCCCAAATGAGGACATCCCAAAATTCTATAGTAACCTCTTCCTGACTTTATCCAGCCTTTCTGGTTTTTATGTAATTGGCGGGGATTTCAATTGTACACTGGATCCAGCTAGAGATCGCTCTTCTGGCCTTGATCAGTCACATAGACAGACCAGAAAGACCCTTCATTATTTTATAAAGGATTTAAACCTATCAGAAATTTGGAGGCAATTACACCCTAAGGAGATTCAATACTCGTGCTTTTCTAGAACACACCAGTCTTATTCAAGAATTGATTATTTTCTTACTTCAGCAACACTTGTGTCATATATTACCGATTGCTTTTATGAAACGATTGTAATTTCAGATCACGCCCCTGTTTTATTCACTTACACCGACCCTAGGCTATTATGTAATCCTCCAAAATGGAGATTTCACCCCAAGTGGCTCCTAGATGAAAAACTTTGTGAATATATCACACAACAGACAGAAATGTATTTTGATATTAACACAACACAAACCTCAGCTTGTATCAGATGGGAAGCTTTTAAAGTTTTCATTAGAGGTGTTCTAATAAGTGTTACAAGCAGTAAATCAAAAAGCTACAAAAAAGAAATGACTGCACTTGATACAAAAATTAAACTTCTTGAAAAAAAATTGTTATATAATGACGACTTAACAACTCATCAAGAATTGTTAACTCTCAGAACTAAATACAATGATTTATCTGCTAAAAAAGCAGCAGCCAGTCTTATGATGTTAAGGCAAAATTATTATGACCAAGGTGAAAAGGCGGGGAAATTGTTAGCTTGGCGAATTAAACAAAATCAATCAGAAAGAGCAATAAATTCTATTGAAGATATTAATGGCAATATCACAAGTGACCCAGTTAAAATAAACAATACTTTTAAATGCTTTTTCGAGGCATTATATACCTCTGAATATTTAAACAATGGTGCTCAAACAACATTTCTCAATAGTCTATCCATTCCTATTCTTTCTGAAGAGGCAAAATCGTTCATGGATATAGATATAACGGAAGAAGAAATTATAGAGGCTATTGATAGTTTAACAGCGGGTCGAACACCAGGGCCAGACGGTCTTAACGTAGACTTTTACAAGAAATTTAAAAGAAAACTTGTCTCACCAATTTTAGATATGTTTAAAGAATCCTTTGAAAAAGGGGTGCTCCCAGACTCTTTAAGGAGCGCTCTCATTACATTACTTCCTAAACCTAATAAAATAAACACCAAATGCGAATCATTTCGGCCAATCTCATTACTTAACACAGATGTTAAAATATTGAGTAAAATTCTGGCAAGGAGGTTGGAGGCATTTTTGCCTGATATAATATTTAGAGACCAAAACGGATTTATCAAGGGCAGACAAGGTCTTCACAATGTTAGAACTTTGCTTAATATTTTGTATATTAAAAAGGGAGCTTCCGATACGGCCATTCTGTCCCTGGATGCTGAAAAGGCCTTTGACAGGGTGGAATGGCCCTATCTATTTGAAGTTCTGAAAAGATTTGGATTCGGAGACATTTTTTGTAAATGGATTAAGATCCTTTACACACATCCTATGGCTGAAGTACTTACTAATTGTATAGTTTCCAAGGCTTTTAATATTCAAAGGGGCACTCGTCAAGGGTGCCCCCTATCACCTCTCCTTTTTGTCTTAGCAATTGAGCCACTTGCCATAGCAGTAAGGTCTCATTGTAACATATTAGGCATCAAAATAAACACCACAGAAATAAGTATTTCTTTGTATGCAGATGATGTCATTTTATACCTAACAGATCTGACTCGCACCATTCCTTCCCTAATACAACTTCTTTCAACTTTTGGTACCTTCTCTGGTTATAAATTCAATCAGTCTAAATCATGTATTCTGTTATTGAATAAGGATGATAGTCAACCATCAGCTATTAATTACTTTAATGTAGTGGACTCCTTCACTTATTTAGGAATTAAAATTACAGCTAATGTAGATAATATATCTTCTGCTAATTATCAACCCCTTTTAAACGTCATCTCCAAATTTATTGACAGATGGAAAAGTCTACCCATATCACTAATTGGACGTATAAACGCAATAAAAATTAGTATATTACCTAAAATTCTTTACTTCTTTCAAAATATTCCTCTGTGCCCACCAACCTCCTTTTTCACGTCACTTCGGAAATTATTCACTGATTTCATCTGGAATAATAAACGAGCTCGCGTTCGTCTGTCATTACTATACTTACCATACAATAGGGGTGGTCTCCAGTTTCCTAACTTACAGTGGTATTATTGGGCAGCACAATTGCGATCTACTCTATACTATTTCTCTTCTGAAACCCGCCCATCTTGGTTGGACATTGAATCCTTTTTTATGAAGTCAAAACTACCCCTTAATCTTTATCTTTATTCAATAGATATCAAAACTCTCAAAAAAGACAAAGATGCTGTATTTCTTAACCCTATTCTCATTAATACAATTAAAGTCTGGTGCGATGTGCATAGTTATTTGGGTCAGTCAAATACTATATCATGTTTTACCCCAATATGGGGAAATGAGAGTTTCAAACCAGCTAGATCAGATGCAGGATTTAAGCTATGGTATGATAAAGGGCTGCAAAAAATTGAGGACTTTTATAAAGGAAATGACTTAATGTCCTTTACAGAGATCGTAGCACAGTTTGATATTCCTAAGAAACATTTTTTTAAATTCCTCCAATTTAGGAGCTATGTTTCTTCTTACCAAGGTACAAAGCTCACAAAACCCATTAAGTCTTCTTTTGAAATCCTACTATCAAATTCTTCCCAATCTAAAGGCTTAATATCGATGTTCTATAAAATGTTAGAGTCTCACTCTAGAGAATCTTCAAAATCCAAATGGAACTCCTGGAAAGAAGAATTAAAAATAAACATTTCCTTAGATGCATGGGAGAATATATGTATGAAAGCTCAATCGCAAACTATTAACAGTAATCTCAAATTGATACAGTACAACTGGATTATGAGGACGTACTTTACTCCAGTAAGGTTAAATAAAATTAATCCGAACATTCCGGACACGTGCATCAAATGCACAGGTGATAAAGGAACACTTTTACACTGTATGTGGAACTGTCCTAAGGTGCAGGAGTTTTGGAAAGAGCTAGTTTTATTTATTTTTCAGATGGTATCTGTTAATCTCCCAATGAAACCAGAAATTTTTATTTTGGGGATTTTTCCTGAGAAAATTGTAAATTGTAGCAGCACCCGTAAACTCATTGACATGTGTATACTTCAAGCAAAGCGTCTAATAGCTATATATTGGAAGAAAGTGGAAAGACCATCTATCTTACAGTGGATCAATAATATGTCCTTTTGTTTGTCGATGGAAAAGATTACATATATTTTGAAAGGTAAACTGTCTTTATTTGAGAATATTTGGAAGCCATTTTTGTCCTTTATTTCAAACTCTGATTTTAGTAATATATTGAATGAGGTAGAAAGAGATTAAATAGCTTGATTGTCAAGCTATTTTCACCCAAATCTTAATGTGTAGCTACCTGAATTGACCTGTGCCTTTTTATTTTTTTATTTTTTGCTCTTTATTTCATTTTAATTTAATTGTTTGTTTGTTTGTTTGTTTGTTTGTTTGTTTGTTTTTTTTATTATTATTATTTTTTTTTTTTATATAATGTAAAAGAGATCTAACTATTTTTTATTTGTAATATTCTTGTAATATACTGGCATGATCTGTTACATCTCAATAAAGAAAGTTCAAAAAAAAAAAACACAATGCTGTTCTTCTATATTGGATCCGACGAATCGGTGCAACACACTTATGTGAGTAAAACATGTGTTTTATTAGATTAGATTAGATTAGATTCAACTTTATTGTCATTACACAAGTACAAGTACAAGGCAACGAAATGCAGTTTAGGTCTAACCAGAAGTGCAATAGCAGCAAGTGCAGGATATACAATGGATGCGTAAGTGCAGGACATGGATATGTACTGAATATATATAAATATGTATAAATAGAGAGTTGTCTTACTATAAACAGAACTGAATTTACAGGTGAATATGTACAGTGAATAAATATACAGATGGCTATTACTATAAACAGAATTTACAGGTGAATATGTACTATGAATATAATATACAGATGGCTATTACTATAAACAGAATTTTACAGATAGAGGTATACAATAATATGTTAGGCTAATATGAGGAATATAGCAGTGGATTAGGGTAGTGCAATAAATTATGGACAGAGCTATCCGGAAAAAAAAAAAGTGTAAAGTGCAGTGGAAAGTGGTTGCATATTACAGTTAGAAGTACGGTGCAAAATGCAAATGTAAACATTGGTACTATAAATACAGTCGGCAGTGCAAATGAGCATAATCCAGTTAAGATATGGCAGTGCAAGATGCATATGTAAACAGTTGTTACTGTGATAAACAGTCGGTAGTGCAAATAACAAAGTGAAGGTGGATGTGAGGTAGGAGAGTTAGCAGTTTATGAGGGAAGTGGATCAACGGGGGTTTGAGTTCAATAAAGAGACAGCTCTGGGGAAAAAACTGTTCTTAAGTCTGCTGGTTCTGGTCCGGAGAATCCTGAAACGCCTGCCGGAGGGCAGGAGAGAAAACAGTCTGTGGGCTGGGTGAGAGGAGTCCTTGAGGATGCTGCGAGCTCGATGCAGGCAGCGTTTCCTCTGGATGTGCTCGATGGCAGGCAGTGGAGTCCCTGTGATGCGCTGGGCAGTTTTCACCACCCGCTGCAGTGCCTTGCGCTCCGCAACAGAGCAGCTCCCATACCATACTGCGACACAGTTGGTCAGGATGCTTTCTATTGCGCAGCGATAGAAGTTCACCAGGATAGCCGAGGAGAGCTGATTCTTCCTCAGTGTCCTCAGGAAGAAGAGGCGCTGGTGAGCCTTCTTGACCAGGCTGGAGGTGTTGGTCGTCCACGACATGTCCGCCGAGATGTGGGTCCCCAGGAACTTGAAACTGGAGACACGCTCAACAGCCATTCCATTCCATGTGTTAGGATTGCATTGTTACAGATGGTTTGATATCTATTGATTATGTTGCGGAAGTTTTGCTGATGCACATGCTTGGCGTGTGTGTGTGTGTGTTAGTGATGCGAGGTCGGCGGATATATCCACCGATTGGGCGGGCCAAGTAATAAAAAATAACATTCGGATTAATCGCGGGTGGACGAGAGATGAATCATTGTGTTTGTTTGATAAAGACATTTTGCGAGCTCTGTGGGCGATTCATTTCGGTTGCCGTTTCTCCACATTGGAAGTTTTCAAAACAATTCCCCACATGTGCTGACTGAGGAGCCGAAACTCATTATTATGCGAAACTGTTATCCAATCCTAGCCGTGGGCGTTTACTGCCAAGTCTTCAGTGCAGCACGCCCATCAAAACCCAGCGTTCCAGGAGAGAGCCTCAAAACCAGGGTAGAAAATAGCCTATTACTTATTCATTATGATGTTTCTGAATGTCAAAACCACTCGAACGTCATAAGTTTACCTCAGACAACAGTATAAAAAAAATAAAAAAGCCAGTTCATGACACCTTTAACCCTAAAGCCATCTTCTGGACAAATGAGGGCAAAATCGTTTTGTTTTATTTTTTAAAAATACTTTCCTTAATCTGAGCGGTACAAGACTTGGATACTTTTCCTAAGTTTGCCACCTGAACACACAAAAAAAAATTGACACGATTCTACAATGTTAAGTGCTTGAAAAAAAAAAGTCCTTAATCCCGCCTTAGTGGACAAAATTGGGCACCTATAGGAATGAATGGAAAAAACTGTAATTCCAAGCATATGTTTTTTTTATTTGTCCAAAAAAAAATCTATAAATCCAACACAATGCAGATCATACATACACACGAATCAAGGAGTGAGCCTATGCGACACATCCACACACACACAAACACACACATCCACAAAAGCATTGCATTGAAAGCCATTGAATGAGCCTATAACAGAGTGAGTTTTAGTTTTTAGTTTTTGTCAAATAAAACAGTCACTCACACATACACAAACAAAAGAATTAAATGAGCCAATAATTGGGCAATTAAAAAAAAAGTTAAAACATTGGTTTACAAAGTTTAGCCCATATGCAGCCATTGAGTTCTATTGCCATCTAGTGGCTATTGATATTGTAGCTTTAAAAAGAAATTAATACCATCATAGGTCACCAGATGTCACCAAAGTCACCACATTTTTAGGTTTTGGCTCTCTGGACTTGCTGATATGTTTTTTTTTTTTTACAGAAGTTAAAGAAATATTAAATATAACATAAAAATAAGCATATCTTACATTTACAAAATGACACTTACAAAAATATGGTACTTTTACAGGTAAATAAATTCATTAATACCCCAAAAATCACAAAAAAAGGCATGAATTGATATAATTTATTTTATCAAAGATGGTGATATAACATTTATTTAAAAAAAAAAAATTGGAATCACACTTGTGACCTTCGTGCCCAAATGTGTCCACAAAGAAGGGATTAAGGGCTGTTATGCGAGGCTGGCTTGAGGGTGTGTTAGTAATATGAGCCTATAGACGGGTACACTCTGATTATTACACACACAGGGAGCAACAGCAGCACACACACATTGTTAAATATTACAAATAAAAGGATTCCTCTCTGGAGAAGCGTTCAGTCTTTCCGCTCGCATGTAAATAGTGAATCCGTCATGGTGCGAGCGCAACTGGCTTTTAAAGGGAAAGGGAGATGAGACTCTGATTGGTTTATTGCATGTTACGCCCAAAACACACCCATGACTCATTAAGAGACGAGGGACGACCCTTTTGGATCATGCGCCTGGCACGCCGAGCATTTTTTCCGTCATTAAACTAGCAAAAGTGGTTTCGGACATGCCCTAAGTAAGAGCACCTGCGCCATAAGCTTTAGAGTAGATGATGCGCTCAAATCGGTAAAATAATAATTTTTTTCATAATTTTGCTTCTCCAGTAAATGTGTCTTGATTTAAGAATGTTTTAGATATTTGTACTGGGAACTAAGAGAACATACGGAGGAACAACATCCTTTTTTTGCTGTGTGCAATAGATATACTGATGCTTTTTGATGCATGTTTCTCTAATGTAGCTTCCTGTGTCTTCACCAGACTGCATGAACCTGATTGAAACTAAGATACAGCTCAGTCGGAGACTTATCATCATTCTAACACCAGAAACGGGCACCAGTTCTCCGGCAGCTTATGATCTGCAAGTGGGGCTCCATCAGGCTCTGGTTCAAGGAGACACCGGTGTGATTCTCATCCAGCTGGGACAGATGCAGGACTACACACATCTGCCTCTCGGACTGCAGCATCTCCTCTGTAAGAGTTCTCCTTTAGTGTGGAGAGACGGCGAATCCTCACCAAGCTCCAGGTTCTGGAAGAGAGTGCGATATAGGATGCCTGTTGCGCCGTCCCATCAGTGGAGTAGTGCGAAAAATACACCACTCGAATGTCAGCGTTTACCAGTTTAATGAGAGAGACGCATTTCAGGTTCAGGGGCCGGATTCACAAACATTTTCTTTAGGAAGAAATGTTTGTAAGTTTGCGGTTCTTGAAATAGTGAACATCTTATTTTTGTTTGTGATTTTATTTTATTTTAAGAGGAAAATGATGTTAATTGGTGAAGTCACATATTTGACTCCTTTTATTTCCTGAATTTAGCAAAAAGTCACATCAGACATACCAATCAGGCTAAACATTATGACCTAATATCATGTTGGTCACCCTTTTGCTGCCAAAACAGCCCTGACCCGTCGAGGCATGGATAGGCCTGTCACGATAACAAATTTTGCTGGATGATAAATTGGCCAAGAAATTATTGCGATAAACGATAATATTGTCGTTCTGAGACCATTTTCATCTAAAATAATGATAATGGCATAATAATGCAGGTACACCTTTTCAAAGATCAATAAAATTTTATTTCTAAAGACTATTTAACACTGAAAACGGAAAACATTTTAAATATCCACAATAAATGAACAAAACAACCAAAACAAAAAAAAGCTATGGACTCTCAGTCTGTTAACAAAAAATGCACTTGAATAAACAGCTGGAAAACTGCAGCGGATGATTGTGTTTTAGGTAGTGCTGGGAATCGAATAAATAAAATAAAACTAATTAATCACATTTTTTTCTGTAATTAATCATGATTAATACGTTTTTAATGTTTTGATATTGTAATAATTTCAGGTACTCTCCAAATTAATGTAGAAACAATTTATTGACAGCAAACTCGTTGTGCTCCTCAAACCATTCCTGAAGCATTTGTGCTTTGTGGCGCCGCATTATCTGCTGAAAGAGCCACAGCCACAGGGAATACCGTTACCATGAAAGGCTGGACATGGGCTCAACAATGCTTAGGTTGGTGGACGTGTCAAAGTCACATCCACATGGATGGAGGACCCAAGGTTTCCCAGCAGAACATTGCCCAAAGCATCACTGCCTCCGCCGGCTCGCCTTCTTCCCATAATGCACCTGGTGCCATGTGTTCCCCACGTGCATCAATGAGCCTTGGCCACCCATGACCACTCAAATCCTTACGCTTGCCCATTTTTCCTGCTTCTAACACATCAACTTTTGCTGCCTAATATATCCCACCAACTAACAGGTGCCGTGATGAAAAGATAATCAGTGCTATTCACTTCACCTGTCATAATGTTATGCTAGATCGCTGTATATGACCAGTCATTATTTTCATTATTGATCATTGGTGGAACTTCAGAGAACTCGTGCACATCCCTAGTACAGGTACATTTCTGGTAGATCTTTCTAAAGGAAATGCAGTTTACAGAGGGTCCTTGCATATTAATTTAAAATATGCATGTAGATTGTTTTTAATGTTTCCATATTTTAATAAATATCTTCTGCATGAATTGCACTACTTTTTTTGTTTATGGTTAACAATCATGGTTAACAATTAACTCTATAGACCTTATTCAGAGCAGCGCCATCTTTTCAAAGGGATCCGCTGTAAAAAGCTGTATAAAGCTCTTAGATCACTTATCATTTTCCACAGCTCATGTTGTCTGGAGTTTTTTTGTCTGCTGAGATTTCTTGGAAGAATTAAATTGTATTTCCTCATCCAAAGTATAGTAGACAACTGCTTAATTGATGTTGCAGGTAAATATAATGTATTATCTGCATATGTGACTGTCCATGCACACTTTAAAACAAGAGGAAGATCATTGATGATGAAAATAATAATGGTCCTAAACAACTTCCTTCATTGCAACTCTTTCACTTCAGCATGACTTCCATTATAAAATACACATTGTTCCATTAGACAGATAACTTTTAAACCTATGCACAATATGGGAAGTACATCTGTAACATTTCAGTTTCAATAATGAATGATCCAGTAGCCTACATCAAAAGCTGAGCTAAAATCTAACAATACTTCTCCTACTAGGTTATCTGTGCTAAACGATCATCTGTCATCTGTGTTAATGCTGTTCCTGTTGATGTGCATGCTGAAAATCGATAAAATAAGGAATATGACTTGATTTCCTACCCATTATTTCATTATTCTAAATTTTTACCATCATATTTACATTCACTTATTTTAATTTTGTAAAACAGTCTTTTCTTTTTGATTTCTTAATTTGCAATTCACTTCCTCCTTGTTCCCAGTTCTGTTTGCTGTACCCTTTGCCACATCTCTCTCAATCATAATGTTTTTCAACTCATTATTACTGCATGGTGCCATAATATTCTTCACTGTACATTTTTGCATAGGTCCATGCTTGTCAACCAAAGGGTAAAATATTTCAAATGCTGACAATGCATTATCACGATGAACTTCCTTATCAACATCAATCCAACTTACAGTATTTACGTCTGTACACAATGATTCTTGACTGAATCTCTTATATGATCTTTTATAAATTACTTATGGTTTTCTAAGTGGTTACATGCTTGCTAAATAAAACAGGCTATATTTTTACGCATGTGCTTAAAGGCCTTAAACCGCTTGAATCCTAATAAATGCTGCTTGCATCTTTACATCTCTTTTCTACTGGTGTGTGAATTACATGCTTGTATATTGTTTAATGCGTTAGAATATGGAGAATTACTGGAGGATGTGTAGGCTTATGTGTTTTAATGCGGCCATGGGGCGCTGGTAAGTCACGTGCACGAGCGTCTTTCACTGGGGTCAAGCCATCCGCCACTCCGAAATACACAGTCAATCTATCCGCCACGTTATTTTGGGGTGCGCGCATACCTTGGCTGTTACGGTAGGACCGTCAGAGAACTGATATGAAAACAAGTGATCTTCCGGTGAACACGAATACATTAATTTATTCAGTCCGACAGTCTGATTAAATAAAACAAATATTTTACCTGTAACTGTATGATGCCGAATTCCAAAATAAAAGTCTGCCTGAATAATAATAATAAAAAAAACAGGCACAAATAATTAAATATAAATAAACATTTCACAACCCAGTTTCACCAGTAAAAGAATGAAAAAAGGTAAAAAATGGTACACACCTCAAAGCCTGTCACTGTATGATGCCTAATTTCAAAATAAAAGTCTGCCTGAATAAATAAAAACAACAGACCTAAATATAAATCAATAAATAAACATTTCACAACCCAATTTCACCTGAAAATCATAGTACACCTCACAGCCTGTCACTATATGATGCCGAATTACAAACTAAAAGTCTGCATGTGTAAAAAAAGGACCTAAATAAATACACATTTTACAAACCAATTTCACCTGAAAATTATAGTACACTTCGCAGCCTGTCACTGTATGATACCGAATTACAAAGTAAAAGTCCTCAAACACACAGTTTATACATTCAGAAACCCATAAAAAAGAAAAGTCCTAGTTTCCACAGACTAATTTCACTGCAAATGGAGAGTACACCTTCTCACAGTGTCAACGACACCGTTTCAGGACAGTCTGATGTGGAATTACAGAATAAGAGCCACCCAAAATCCATATTTGCGCTGTTTTGTATTGACATTAAGTAACCCTTAAAAAAGTAAAGTCCTAGTTTCCACAGACCAATTACACTGCAGATGGAGAGTACAACTTCTCACAGTGTCAACTACACCGTTTCAGGACAGTCTGATGTGGAATTACAGAATAAGAGCCCACCAAAATTCATATTTGCGCTGTTTTGTATGTCCATGAAGTAACCCATAAAAATAAAAGTCCTAGTTTCCACAGACTAATTTCACTGCAGATGGAGAGTACACCTTCTCACAGTGTCAACTACACCGTTTCAGGACAGTCTGATGTGGAATTACAAAATAAGAGCCACCCAAAATTCATATTTGCGCTGTTTTGTATTGACATTAAGTAACCCTTAAAAAAGAAAAGTCCTAGTTTCCACAGACTAATTTCACTGCAGATGGAGAGTACACCTCCTCACAGTGTCAACTACACAGTTTCAGGACAGTCTGATGTGGAATTACAGAATAAGAGCCCACCAAAATTCATATTTGCGCTGTCTTGTATGTCCATGAAGTAACCCATAAAAAAAAAAGTCCTAGTTTCCACAGACTAAATTCACTGCAGATGGAAAGTACACCTTCTCACAGTGTCAACTACACCGTTTCAGGACAGTCTGATGTGGAATTACAGAATAAGAGCCCACCAAAATTCATATTTGCGCTGTCTTGTATGTCCATGAAGTAACCCATAAAAAAAAAAGTCCTAGTTTCCACAGACTAATTTCACTGCAGATGGAGAGTACACCTTCTCACAGTGTCAACTACACCGTTTCAGGACAGTCTGATGTGGAATTACAGAATAAGAGCCACCAAAAATCCATATTTGCGCTGTTTTGTATGTACATGAAGTAACCCAAAAAAAGAAAAGTCCTAGTTTCCACAGACTAATTTCACTGCAGATGGAGAGTACACCTTCTCACAGTGTCAACTACACCGTTTCAGGACAGTCTGATGTGGAATTACAGAATAAGAGCCACCCAAAATCCATATTTGCGCTGTTTTGTATGTACATGAAGTAACCCAAAAAAAAGAAAAGTCCTAGTTTCCACAGACTAAATTCACTGCAGATGGAAAGTACACCTTCTCACAGTGTCAACTACACCGTTTCAGGACAGTCTGATGTGGAATTACAGAATAAGAGCCACCCAAAATCCATATTTGCGCTGTTTTGAATGTACATTAAGTAACCCAAAAAAAGAAAAGTCCTAGTTTCCACAGACTAATTTCACTGCAGATGGAGATCACAACTTCTCACAGTGTCAACTACACCGTTTCAGGACAGTCTGATGTGGGATTACAGAATAAGAGCCCACCAAAATCCATATTTGCGCTGTTTTGTATTGACATTAAGTAACCCTTAAAAAAGAAAAGTCCTAGTTTCCACAGACTAATTTCACTGCAGATGGAGAGTACACCTTCTCACAGTGTCAACTACACAGTTTCAGGACAGTCTGATGTGGAATTACAGAATAAGAGCCCACCAAAATTCATATTTGCGCTGTCTTGTATGTCCATGAAGTAACCCATAAAAAAAAAAGTCCTAGTTTCCACAGACTAAATTCACTGCAGATGGAGAGTACACCTTCTCACAGTGTCAACTACACCGTTTCAGGACAGTCTGATGTGGAATTACAGAATAAGAGCCCACCAAAATTCATATTTGCGCTGTCTTGTATGTCCATGAAGTAACCCATAAAAAAAAAAGTCCTAGTTTCCACAGACTAATTTCACTGCAGATGGAGAGTACACCTTCTCACAGTGTCAACTACACCGTTTCAGGACAGTCTGATGTGGAATTACAGAATAAGAGCCACCAAAAATCCATATTTGCGCTGTTTTGTATGTACATGAAGTAACCCAAAAAAAGAAAAGTCCTAGTTTCCACAGACTAATTTCACTGCAGATGGAGAGTACACCTTCTCACAGTGTCAACTACACCGTTTCAGGACAGTCTGATGTGGAATTACAGAATAAGAGCCCACCAAAATCCATATTTGCGCTGTTTTGTATTGACATTAAGTAACCCTTAAAAAAGAAAAGTCCTAGTTTCCACAGACTAAATTCACTGCAGATGGAAAGTACACCTTCTCACAGTGTCAACTACACCGTTTCAAGACAGTCTGATGTGGGATTACAGAATAAAAGCCACCCAAAATTCATATTTGCACTGTTTTGTATGTCCATGAAGTAACACATAAAAAGTAAAGTCCTAGTTTCCACAGACCAATTACACTGCAGATGGAGAGTACACCTTCTCACAGTGTCAACTACACCGTTTCAGGACAGTCTGATGTGGAATTACAAAATAAGAGCCACCCAAAATTCATATTTGCGCTGTTTTGTATTGACATTAAGTAACCCTTAAAAAAGAAAAGTCCTAGTTTCCACAGACTAAATTTACTGCAGATGGAGAGTACACCTTCTCACAGTGTCAACTACACCGTTTCAGGACAGTCTGATGTGGAATTACAGAATAAGAGCCCACCAAAATTCATATTTGCGCTGTCTTGTATGTCCATGAAGTAACCCATAAAAAAAAAAGTCCTAGTTTCCACAGACTAAATTCACTGCAGATGGAGAGTACACCTTCTCACAGTGTCAACTACACCGTTTCAGGACAGTCTGATGTGGAATTACAGAATAAGAGCCACCAAAATCCATATTTGCGCTGTTTTGTATTGACATGAAGTAACCCAAAAAAAGAAAAGTCCTAGTTTCCACAGACTAAATTTACTGCAGATGGAGAGTACACCTTCTCACAGTGTCAACTACACCGTTTCAGGACAGTCTGATGTGGAATTACAGAATAAGAGCCCACCAAAATTCATATTTGCGCTGTCTTGTATGTCCATGAAGTAACCCATAAAAAAAAAGTCCTAGTTTCCACAGACTAATTTCACTGCAGATGGAGAGTACACCTTCTCACAGTGTCAACTACACCGTTTCAGGACAGTCTGATGTGGAATTACAGAATAAGAGCCACCAAAAATCCATATTTGCGCTGTTTTGTATGTACATGAAGTAACCCAAAAAAAGAAAAGTCCTAGTTTCCACAGACTAATTTCACTGCAGATGGAGAGTACACCTTCTCACAGTGTCAACTACACCGTTTCAGGACAGTCTGATGTGGAATTACAAAATAAGAGCCACCCAAAATTCATATTTGCGCTGTTTTGTATTGACATTAAGTAACCCTTAAAAAAGAAAAATCCTAGTTTCCACAGACTAAATTTACTGCAGATGGAAATTACACCTTCTCACAGTGTCAACTACACCGTTTCAAGACAGTCTGATGTGGGATTACAGAATAAGAGCCCCCCAAAATTCATATTTGCACTGTTTTGTATGTCCATGAAGTAACACATAAAAAGTAAAGTCCTAGTTTCCACAGACCAATTACACTGCAGATGGAGAGTACAACTTCTCACAGTGTCAACTACACAGTTTCAGGACAGTCTGATGTGGAATTACAGAATAAGAGCCCACCAAAATTCATATTTGCGCTGTTTTGTATGTCCATGAAGTAACCCATAAAAAAAAAAGTCCTAGTTTCCACAGACTAAATTCACTGCAGATGGAAAGTACACCTTCTCACAGTGTCAACTACACCGTTTCAGGACAGTCTGATGTGGAATTACAGAATAAGAGCCCACCAAAATCCATATTTGCGCTGTTTTGTATTGACATGAAGTAACCCAAAAAAAGTAAAGTCCTAGTTTCCACAGACCAATTACACTGCAGATGGAGAGTACAACTTCTCACAGTGTCAACTACACCGTTTCAGGACAGTCTGATGTGGAATTACAGAATAAGAGCCCACAAAAATCCATATTTGCGCTGTTTTGTATGTACATGAAGTAACCCAAAAAAAGAAAAGTCCTAGTTTCCACAGACCAATTACACTGCAGATGGAGAGTACAACTTCTCACAGTGTCAACTACACCGTTTCAGGACAGTCTGATGTGGAATTACAGAATAAGAGCCCACAAAAATCCATATTTGCGCTGTTTTGTATGTACATGAAGTAACCCAAAAAAAGAAAAGTCCTAGTTTCCACAGACCAATTACACTGCAGATGGAGAGTACACCTTCTCACAGTGTCAACTACACTGTTTCAGGACAGTCTGATGTGGAATTACAGAATAAGAGCCACCCAAAATCCATATTTGCGCTGTTTTGTATGTACATGAAGTAACCCAAAAAAAGAAAAGTCCTAGTTTCCACAGACTAATTTCACTGCAGATGGAGAGTACACCTTCTCACAGTGTCAACTACACCGTTTCAGGACAGTCTGATGTGGAATTACAAAATAAGAGCCACCCAAAATTCATATTTGCGCTGTTTTGTATTGACATTAAGTAACCCTTAAAAAAGAAAAGTCCTAGTTTCCACAGACTAAATTTACTGCAGATGGAGAGTACAACTTCTCACAGTGTCAACTACACAGTTTCAGGACAGTCTGATGTGGAATTACAGAATAAGAGCCACCCAAAATCCATATTTGCGCTGTTTTGAATGTACATTAAGTAACCCATAAAAAGAAAAGTCCTAGTTTCCACAGACTAATTTCACTGCAGATGGAGAGTACACCTTCTCACAGTGTCAACTACACCGTTTCAAGACAGTCTGATGTGGAATTACAGAATAAGAGCCACCCAAAATCCATATTTGCGCTGTTTTGAATGTACATTAAGTAACCCATAAAAAGAAAAGTCCTAGTTTCCACAGACTAATTTCACTGCAGATGGAGAGTACACCTTCTCACAGTGTCAACTACACCGTTTCAGGACAGTCTGATGTGGAATTACAAAATAAGAGCCACCCAAAATTCATATTTGCGCTGTTTTGTATTGACATTAAGTAACCCTTAAAAAAGAAAAGTCCTAGTTTCCACAGACTAAATTTACTGCAGATGGAAAGTAGGGATGGGCATTTCAAGCAAAAATTATATTCGACGATCGCTGGGAATTATTCGATTTTTATTCGAAAATCGCAACTCCTCCCCCGCATGCACGCATGTAAAGGCTACACGCGTATAAACAGAGAGAGAGGGAGAGAGACCATTCACGCTCTCAATCTGTAGGATAACAAACTGTTTAATTCATTAGGGAATAGGCTATATCAACTCAAGCCATGTATTTATTGTAACATGCTGAAACATATGACTGTAATGTGACATCGCCACAAGTTACCTGATAAATGCCACAAGTCTACAGCGTTCGCGTGAGACGATGTGTTATTCTTCTGTTGTCTCAGGGCGTTTTAACTCTGGCATTTTTGTTCGGAATGGGGCACGATTAGCATGAAAAATTGCTAATGTGAAAGCTTACCTACAGAGCTTGGTGTGCACTGAGGTGCCGAACCCGAGAACACACAACCGGAGTTCGGTTGCTCTCGGAGCTGTGCCACGATTCACGTGAATGTACAAACGGGTGCGCACTTGTTCTGGAAGAAAGTAACCAGCTCATGCGTTTTAGCCGATTACAATGTCATTAGTTCAATAACATACACGTAAGAGATGATAGTGTTGATGATTTAGCTAAGATACGATCGCGAGAGCGAGCCTGCAGTGTATTCGCGCATAGGTTGCAATCAGGGCAGCAAATTAATGGCAATTCACCGTCTCCTCAAAAGAGTCTGTTTGCAAGCAGCAAAGCCGCATTCAAGCGACACACATACGGTAAACCCAAGTGTCGTTTACTCAGCTGCACATAATAGCACCAAATTAATTGAAAAAAGCCCAATATATTGACCCGCATTCTGTTTTCTATCACTCCCGTGCACGTCTGTGATGACGTAAGATGAACGCAAACGCACCAGGGTTCAAGTTGAGTGTGAAACCAGACCAACACTGCGGAGGCGGAGGCGGAGGGAACAATCAGACTCGGACCGCAGCAAACGTGTCCAGTATAAAACACCCTGAGAGCTGACTGGCAGCTTTTAGGAGCGTTACTGGCAGCGCCTCTGGTTACATGAACGCGTCAGCACCACATCAGCACCGACAACATGGGGATTTTTTTTGGACGATAATCGCACATACTATTCGATATTCTATAATTAAATAACTAATCGAATATTCGAAAATCGCGACCCATCCCTAATGGAAAGTACACCTTCTCACAGTGTCAACTACACCGTTTCAAGACAGTCTGATGTGGGATTACAGAATAAGAGCCCCCCAAAATTCATATTTGCACTGTTTTGTATGTCCATGAAGTAACACATAAAAAGTAAAGTCCTAGTTTCCACAGACCAATTACACTGCAGATGGAGAGTACACCTTCTCACAGTGTCAACTACACAGTTTCAGGACAGTCTGATGTGGAATTACAGAATAAGAGCCACCCAAAATTCATATTTGCGCTGTTTTGTATTGACATTAAGTAACCCTTAAAAAGAAAAGTCCTAGTTTCCACTAGGGGTGGTGAAAAAAATCGATTATCGATTAATCGCGAGTATGTTATGGACGAGCATGAATCGATCATTAAATTTTCAAAAATCGATTTTTTTTATTTATCTAAACCTGACACTACCACCGTGTGTGTGGGTGTGTGTGTGTGTGTGTGTGTGTGTTCATTAGATGAATGTAAATCTGTCGTTAATACGGAGATGATTCTGAGGGAACACTCTAGAAATCCTCCCGCCTCGCCTCTGGAGCTCAGGCACATTAGCATTAGCGCGTTAGCACGGCTCAGATTCGCGCACAAACACCGAATAAACGCCTACAATCCGCAGATTTATGAGCGCTTCAGATGAGCGAGCGCGACACACATCGACGCGCACATTCGCGGGAATTAAGGCGATCCTGAGGACGCGATGAGCGGATCTCACACACACACACACACACACACACACACACACAGCCTGACTGATGCTAGAAACACACCGCCGCTCCGCTGCACCGACCCGCGGCACCCGCTCACGGAACGGAACGGGCCTCGACACTCCTCCGACACGAACCCGTTTTTCTTCTGTCGTTTTTTCCCCTTTTGTCTTTCTCACGTCATGAAACGAACGAGAGGAGCGAGAGCGGTCCACGCGCTCCCGCCCCCCTCACGCGCACCGCATCCATCACTATTGACATTTTGTCACTGTGTTCTACAGTACAGTATATAAGCTGAAGCTACAGTAAGTTGTTCAAAAATGTTCATTTTGTCTTCTTAATGATTAAATTGGACAATTTTCTTCTAGAAAGACAAGGTGTTTGGAGAAAAAACTTCTTCTTTACCTTGACATGTTTCGACTGCAACCTGCAGTCTTCCTCCACCTGAACACGTTGTCTTTCTAGAAGAAAATTGTCCAATTTCTACAGTATGTTGGTTCTGATCTACTTCCTAAAGGAAATAAGCCTTTCATTTATTTGTTATTGTTTAGTTCAACTTGATGAGTCACAGCACAATGTGATGTATTCATTTCTGTGTAACTACACGACACTACACGACAAGTGCTTTGAGTTGTTGTTACTCAATAAAAGAGTTAAGTAATTCAGTAGCTGACTTTTTTTTTATACTGCAATCACTTTGTAGTGTATTTTCGTTAACTGTTGTGAAATGGAAAATCAATAATCGCTAATCGAGAATCGTTAATAATCGAAAATCGACTGTAATCGAATCGGGACTTCAATAATCGTAATCGAATCGAATCGGGAAATCAGACAGATTAACCACCCCTATGAGCCAGGGTATCCGACCCGAGGGTTCCCTCGGTCAAGGAATAAAACCACTGACAGTGGGTCGTCTCTGGGGAGGCAAACAGGTCTACCTGTGCGGCCCCGAAACAACTCCAGATTAGCTGGACCGCCTGGGGATGGAGTCGCCATTCTCCTGGAAGCACCGGCTGACGTGACAGCTCGTCGGCTGCACGATTGAGCAGGCCCGGAATGTGAATGGCACGAAGCGACCTCAGATGCTTCTGACTCCATAAGGGGAGATGGCGGGCGAGTTGTGATATGCGACGAGAGCGTAGACCACCCTGTTTGTTGATGTACGCTACGGCCACAGTGTTGTCTGTACGGACCAGAACGTGCTTGCCTCTGAGCGGCACTTTGAAGCGGCTGAGTGCAAGACAAACTGCTAACAACTCGAGGTAATTGATATGCCATTGCAGTTGAGGCCCCGTCCACAGACCCGAAACTGCAAGCCCGTTGTACGTGGCACCCCAGCCCGTGGATGAGGCATCCGTGGAGACAATGGAATGCCTGGACACTTGTTCTAGGGGAACTCCCGTCCGTAGAAATGAAGGGTCTGACCAGGGGCTGAAGGTTTGGCGGCACCTCGGAGTCACTTGGACGCGGAGGGTTTCGCTGTGCCACGCCCATCTCGGGACTCGGGCGTGTAGCCAGCGTTGAAGCGGTCACATATGAAGCAATCCCAATGGCGTTACTGCGGCTGCGGATGCCATATGCCCCAGGAGCCTCTGAAAATGTTTCAGTGGTGTCGCTGTCCTGCCTCTGAACGAATTCAGGCAGTTCAACACTGACTGGACGCGCTCCTCGGTGAGGCGCGCTGTCATGGCGACCGAGTCTATCTCCATACCGAGAAAAGAGATCCTCTGTATGGGACAGAGTTTGCTCTTCTCCCAGTTGACCCGAAGTCCCAACTGGCTGAGGTGACTGAGCACCTTGTCCCTGTGTTCGCTCAACTGCTCTCGCGACTGGGCAAGGATCAGCCAGTCGTCGAGGTAGTTGAGAATGCGAACGCCCTGCTCTCTCATGGGAGCAATGGCCGCCTCCGCAACCTTCATAAAGACGCGGGGCGACAGGGACAGGCCGAAGGGCAAGACGCGGTACTGATATGCTCGTCCCTCGAACGCGAAGCACAGAAAGGGCCGGTGTCGAGGGAGAATCGAGACATGAAAGTACGCGTCCTTCAGGTAGATCGCTGCAAACCAATCTTGGGGACGGATGCACCGGAAGATGTGCTTCTGCGTTAGCATCCTGAACGGCAGCCTGTGAAGGGACCGGTTCAGGAATCCCAGGTCCAAGATCGGTCGTAACCCGCCGCCTTTCTTGGGTACAATGAAGTACGGGCTGTAGAACCCGGACCTCATATCAGCTGGAGGGACCGGCTCTATCGCATCCTTCGCCAGTAGGACTGCGATCTCCGCCCTGAGCACGGGGGCGTTCTCCTTCGCTACTGTCGTGAAGTGAACGCCCCTGAACTTGGGGGGACGCCGGGCGAACTGAATCGCATAGCCGAGTCTGATGGTACGGAGGAGCCACCGAGACGGGCTGGGAAGCGCTAGCCAGGCTCCCAGACTCCGAACTAGGGGGACCAACGGCACCACAGACGTACCCGCAGCGGGGCAGCGAGGCAGAACGCAGGGATCCGGCTCGGACGGCATGGGAGCGGCCCGAAGCGGGATCTGAGTGTGCTGTGCAACACTTACCTGCATCCGCGGAGGGGACGTGCGAGTGTGGGAGGCCGCTTGAGTGCGTTCCCACAGCCGGCATCCCCTGCTGGCGAAGGGAGAGGCACCTGAGGGTGGCGAGGTCTAAATGAGTCTAATAGATGCTGGAGTTCAAATGTTTAGTGGACAATGCAGAATTACAGACTTGACTTGTAATTAATAACACATAATGATTACATTTTAGATTCTAGATGACATCAGTGAAATAGACCACTATATGATTATATTGATCACATTTTCTTTTGCTTTAATTACCATAACAAACACAGTTACAGCAACCAAAGAAAAACTAACGTTGAAAGGTCAATCGGCAAAGTACCCAACTAATTGAAACACTGATCACAATAATGGTGACTATTACTTTAAATGAAACATCTGTTAGTTCTCATAAGATCTTCTGTAGATGTCTGACAGAAATACAATCAATCTGGTTAGTAATGCGTGAAGCTGGTAATGCTTTTTTTGGAGTTGTTTAATCCTCCTCTGCTGAGATCTTCATAGATTTCATGTGCTGCCATGCATTTCACAATTTTTTGCAGTGCGGTGCTTATTCCAACCAAAATTCAATGTCTGTCTGACATTGGTGCTTGATGTCAAACAAAAGTTGGGTTTAGATGTCAACCAGACTTTCATTTTCAACCAAAATATGACGTCTGACGGACTTTGGATTAGTTGGAGTTTTCAGAGATTCTATGCTGGATTTGACAAAATCTGTCACTGGTTCTGAGGTGAAGTGCAGCATGAAGTGCTCTCTGGAGTCAGATATCTCCATTTCTACTTTGTCTTCATTATTGAGAGGACCATAAGGAATAATGAGGAGGAAAACATGAACTCCAGGATCACAGAGAGACACACAGCGGAGAGTCTGACGCATCACTTCCTCCTCTGAAGCTCCACCAGACTGATCAGACTTCCATGTATCTTCTCCTTTCTCTTCACACAGTCTTCACTGCTCTCTTTGTGACATGAAGGTTTCATTGGTTTCCCTTGTAAAAGTTTTGACAAAGAGACCATAACCCTTTCATGCGTGAGTTTAACATATTCTAGCTTTAGTTTGTAATTTATTTCATACCTCCGTACCAGCTTAGTTTAGCTAATTGATGGTATATTAATGCAATAAATATAGATTTGATTTTCCATGGTTTGATTTTTCATTGTGTTCATAATCATTAAACTAACCATAAATCATTAAAAAACTCACATCAAGAATAAATATCAATGTGTACATTATCACATGTATTGTATGTATTCATTTTTTTATATCTTTAACTCTCCTGTCCAAGCTACTTATCAAGTCATCGCTAAATGTGACTAATTTGAACTGTCATGCTAATTGTGTTTTTTTTTATTAAGGGGATTTTTAAGACGTGTCGGGGGTAACTAAATAATTAGGTGTGTAACGACTGCCATTTTGTCTTATGTCTGACCATGTTTTGATGTAAAGTAAATGGAGTCGAAGAGTCGTTTCTATCGACTCCTACAGTGGGAGTCGGCGTCGACTCCAAAATATCTGGAATTGAACACCCCTAGTTTCACCTTTATTGTTTTCATGGTGACACGTCATGTTTTGTCACATGACTTACCGCAGTGTATCTGATACGAATAAAACCTGTTGGTAAATTATATTTGAATGGATTGTTTTTGATGCTTCCAGACACCTGTGTATTTTACACACATTTATTTAATTACTAGTTCTTATGTGTATTTAAATGTTTGAAGCCTAAAAATAACATTATGTTGTTTAAAACACTGTGATGTATGACAAGCGCTGTCCGTCTCTGGCTTAGCGCCAGCCAAAGCGCAAAAGCACCCAAATGTGGTACCGTACTCTCAGGGCACAGAAATACAAATCCCATATGTGGTGAGACCGTGCCGCTATTGGATCTCTTCCACAAAGCACTAGGTTCAGCTTCTGTTTTCCAGGGACATTCAGTGACACTGAAAAACATATAAAAAATACCCAAAGAAACTTGCGCTTTGGTTCTGTATACCAGTGTCAGAAATTAATAGGGGCTTGGAGCAAACATACCACCAATATAAATAAAAATATCCCCTAAATTCAAGATAAAGGGGCAAAAAATGCCCCAGCGCAATTAAACCAAAATTATTACGGCTGTCATCATTTAAGTGAAATGTGAAAATGAATGAAAAGTGTCAACTGTGATGCATTTAGATCTGCACATGTTGCATCAAATTTCTTTTACCTAATTTTTGCAGCATTGAGCCTTACAACAAATCAAAAACATTTCTGTTGAGCTTTTGATTGCAGTGGCCAATCAGAGGCTTTTAAAATAGTCACCATTGAAAATGTCAAAGGTAATCAAGAGAAATAATGGACAATATTTCCAATAATATTTCAGACCCCGCGGTACATTTAAAAAAACTGTTCACTTGTATCACTCTGATTGTTTCTGCACGTTCACAGGCAGAATTTCTTCCAGCAAGCGGCACTGGTGAAGGAGAAACAAAACACAAATTCTCAAAATTCTAACCACATAGCAACATATCCGATCTGGGCCACAAGCAGGCCATAGCAATGCCCCATGTCAGCCAAGAGCAAAGAAAAAAGCCAGAACTGGACCTTATCTGTGCCACAAGATCTGTGTAGATTAAGTCATCTCAGCCTTAATAAGCCTGTTAACAAGCAGAATCACTGAAGGAAAGAAGAAAACAGAAAAACAGACGAGCAAAAACACAAGAACTACAACATACTTCAGCCACAGCTTTAGATGAAATCAACTGAAGATTAAAGAAGACATTAAATCTCTCAAGATCTCACTAAACAACTCCACAAACAGCATTACCAGCTTCCCGCATTACTAACCAGATTTAATTTATTCTGTCAGACATCTACAGAAGTTCATATGAGAATTAACAGAAGTTTAATGTGTTTCATTTGAAGTCACCATAACGGTGATCAGTGTTTCAAGTAGTTGGGCACTTTACTCTTATATCTTATATATTTACTCTTATTATATTATTATAAAGGAAGTTAAAGAGTGTGTATGCAAAATACATTTGCAGTAGCAAAGGAAGTTAAAGAGAAATAACTTAGGTGATGGTGGTTACCTGTTGATGGTTTTATAATCATAAAATCAACTGATGTCATATTTTAAACTCACAGTTGTGTTGTGCAATTAATACATTTAGCCTACACTTCAAACCTTGCATTACTACAGCATGAGATCCTGCAGTATTATAACAATCAGCAGGCACGTGCAGAGGGGGGGGGCTTTGGGTGCTCGAGCCCCTGCCCTTTTTCAAAATGAATCAAAAGTGCCCCTCTCAGACAAATATCAATGATAATATTGTGGTTAATAAAACTAAATAAATGTGATTATTATAACATGACAATGCATACAATAGTAACGAACGGCTCAAAAGTCGGACAATTTCTGTTGAGGCGTTGCCTTAACGCGTTGATATGGGTTGCGTGCGTTTTGATTGACAGCTGATTTTCCACTGTTCGGAAGCGGCTCTCGAGCCAAATATGGTCCTTTCAGAGAGTGTGTGGCCTTACGGGAAAAAAGTAAACCAATATTTTTTTTTTCATCCATAATCAAAGCTAATGTGTTGATTTAATTACAAAGCTATATATGAGCTATTTATTTTAAAGTATTACACAATTCACCAATGCCCGTTTGTCATGTATAGGCTATACACCAACCAATCGTGATCTGGCAAAGCAAGTTCAAATTCCATTGGGCGATGTGGAGCGGTAATTTTCTGTTCTTATTCATAAATCGGCTGAAATTACATGGACAGACGAACTAACGTTTGTGGAACAATTTCCTGCGGTTTGGTTCAGTTTATAAATTGCATCACTGACAAAATGGATTTTAACAGACAACAAACAAATCCCTGCACAAAACCACAGCAGCAAAAGTCGCATTAATGGTAAGTGTTAAATTCACTTGTGTTTATGTATATTGATACATCGTTTACTATTTCATGAAACTATCAAAGTTAACAAAACCCAAGTGCCACCGGCACCTACAGGCCTATTATGTGAAGTGTGGCGAAATGGTTACATGAAAGGACTTTATTATTTTACCATTTTTGAATATTATGCAGCATTATGAAATAAGTCTCTTATGTTCATCAAGCCTGCATTTATTTGATAAAAAACAGCAATATTGCGAAATATATTAAATAATGGTTTTCTATTTTAAAATAATTTAAAATATAATTTATTCCTGTGATCACAGCTGGATTTTCAGCATCATTACTCCACTCTTCAGTGTCACATGATCATTCAGAAATCATTCTAATATGAGGATTTAATGTCAATGATGGAAACTGTGATACTCTTTTAAAGATTCTTTGATTAATAAAAAGTTAAAAAGAACACAATGTAATAATATTTCACAATATTAGGCTACTGTTTTTTCTGTATTTTTGATTAAATAAATGCAGGCTTGATGAGCGTAAGGATATATATACATATACATATATATATATATACATACACATATACATATATATATATATACATACACATATACATATATATATATATATATATATATATATATATATATATATATATATATATATATATATATATATATATATATATATATATATATATATATATATATATATATATGTATATGTGTATGTATATATATATATATATATATATATATATATATGTATATGTGTATGTATATTTACATATTGCCCCTTTTTTACATTTGAGCCCCTGCCCCTGACGAACTCTCTGCACGGCCCTGACAATCAGTGTGAGTGTTTTTGTGAGCACAAAAAAGTGAATCTATGATGACACACAGATGTGAGCCGACACAATGTTGCCATCTGGGCACAAAATCCGTGTCCCTTTAAGACACAGTAGCGTCGCTTCCATAGCGACCAAATCAGGCACACCCAACTGCATCTCAACTAACGCTAACTCTAAACAGCTCAAACCCCTTCATTCATATTTTCACTCTTACAGGCAGAAGTGTAAGTCGTGTGTTTTTTTTTAATTATATTTGTATGGTACTTTAAACTTACTATTCATTTCCACATGTGTTTCTGTATTGCCAACAGAATGTGACGGAGTTTACCACAGTGAGTGGATCAGGAAGAAATTAGCAAAAAGGCTTGAGGGGTGAGGAAAAATAAATAGATATGGGATTTATGTAATAAGTGCATCGTGTATGTTTAATGTTACTACATTTGTAGCGAGGAGTTTTGTGAGGTAAATAACGTTACTCTTTTCAACCGCTCTTAAAGGGACAGTTCACCCAAAACGAAAAATATAAAATAAAATTCTGTCATCATTTACTCACCCTCAAGTCCAAACCTGTATAAGTTTCTTATGCTGAACACAAACACTCAGTTGATGGACCCCATTGACTTCCTTAGTATTTTTTTTCCTACTATGGACAATGGGTCCGTCAACTGTTTAGTAACCAACATTCTCCAAAATATCTTCCTTTGTGTTCAGCAAAAGAAAGATATTCATACAGGTTTGGAACAATTTGAATAATTACTGACAAAAGTTTCACATTTTTGGGTGAACTATCCCTTTAAATACATATGACTTATAGAACACAACACAAGAAATTTCTGAGAGTGTAATGTTTCCCCCATGATATTACATTTAATATGGACTGAAGTTTTGTACCAAGCGCCATAAAATAGTCCATACAACTGGGCATATTAATTCAACTCATTCATTGAACACAATACTGAATCTTATACTATAGTACTATTCTTCTAAAGCTGAATCAGCATTAGCAGTCTAGAAATAGAAAGCGTGTCAGGGCATTAAAGCAGTCGCTTTTCTCAATGATAATGTAATCTGATCATCCATGTAAAGAATTGCACTTGGTGACCATTGCTTTGGCAACTTGTTTTGGTGACTAGTATACATCTGTGAAAAAAAGCACACAACGTCAAGCGTTCAGCATGCATTTTTGTTATTTTTCTTCTCTTTTCTTCAGTGTGAAACCCCATCAGAGCATACAATGATGATTATATGAAGCTGTGAAATAAGAGACCATTACCAGTCACAGTCCTAAGAGGTAAAAATATCTAAAACAAATGATATTTAATAATATTGAAGCCACTGTTTTATGTTTTTTTCAATCTTTAAAAGAGTTTATTTAGGATGTGTTTAAGTAGCTCACACTTTTTTGTGTATTTGATGTAAAAAATAAACATTCTTTTTCTTTTTTTCTATCGCTGGTCTGTGTAACCAGGCTAGAAGGATGCCATTCAGTTTCACTGCTCTTAAACGTAAGAACACGTCCTGTGTGTGTTTGTAGAACAAGATGTTTTGTTTGCAAAATGTACATTTTATTTAGAAAAAAAACTTGTTGTTTGCAGAGATGCTGTGCACATCAGAGGAGAAAATCCACCCAACAGATGTCAGCAAAATCAAATTAGGAAATCTGATCCAGACAAATGTATTCCTAAACTTTGAGAAGGTGAGACATATTGTATGTCTGTTTTTATTTATATATTTACATATTTAAAAAAGTATATTAAATATATTTTTGCATACATTTTGGAATATAAATATATTGCCAAAAGTATTGGGACACCCCTCCAAATCATTGAATTCAGGTGTTCAATCACTTCATGGCCATAGGTGTATAAATCAAGCACTAGGCCTGCAGACGCTTCTATACACACATTTGTGAAAGAATGGGTCGCTCTCAGGAGCTCAGTGAACTCAACTGAAATTAACTTTTTTGACCACCAGCCACTGTGGAAGGTGGATTTAAAAATCCAGCTGCCACAGTGACTTTCTACCAGCCACTTTTTTTTTTCTCCTCGACATTAAGCCTGTTCACGTGCTTCTCCTGAGTTTTTTTTTTGCATGTGTGTTGCACATATCATTTATTCTGGAGTAGTGTTAATTTTGTCACCTATTTTTAATTTAGTCTTAGTCTTAGTCTTGTGCCAAATGTCCTTGTTAGTTTTAGTCATATTTAGTCATTCACATATCTTTTTTTGTTAGTCAAGTTTTAGTCGACTAAAAGTCTCGTCATTTTAGTCTAGTTTTAGTCAAAGGAAAACTCAATATATTTTGTGGCAAAATAAGTTACATAAAGTACATATAACCTGCATAATGTTTGTGCCACAACACCATAGCTAACTGGTTGATTTACAGCGTAGATGCCTAAAATCAGCATTAACTTATGAGACGATGGGCACAAATATTGATTTCGATCTTGATTCAGTATGAATTCAAATGTATATAGCCTACTGTACATATAAGGAAAATTAATTTTTTTACACTTTTTTGGGGTTATATTATATTTGCTTGCATTCTTTACTATTCACTATTATTAACATTTCAAAATTTCACAAATAAATGAGCAGTTATGATCTGCAATACTTTTTTGAGCAACTAGACTACATGTATATTTATTAAAGAGCCATACAGGCACCAGTGGGTAATGGCATTACAAGTGAAAGTTTTTATTTTTCCAGCCACGAAATGGCTCTAATTTGCCTCTTTGCAGTGGAATTCTCTATTTTAACCTTAATTAATACACTAATTGTAATTTAAATAATAAAAACATTAGAAGAAAAATATTTTAAGTGGTCATTAATGGACCATAAGTATTGCACAAATAGTATTTAGTACCAAAAGATCTCCTCAAAATATTCAATAAATATTATTGAATTAAAATATAGGCAATTTATTTTTAAAATAGTTAAGGTGTATGGTCACATTTGACCATCAATGAGTATAAGTGTGACTTAATTAGAAAGGAATACCTGAGGGCTAAATACAAGAAAAACATTAATATTAATGTTAACAATGTTGCATCTCTACCACTCTCCATAATAAAATGATACTGTAAATGTGGCTGACGCACACTATGCTGTACGGTTTACCAAACATTGCTGCAAACACCTGTATAGTGAAGCTGTTGTGTAACTTATGCGGCTTAAGCCATTCACACGTACTGACACAGCACTAGAAGTATTGAGCGCTCCGGGAACCACGTGACCATGCGCGCCTCCGCGAGAGATTACAGGCGGAGTATGAGAGAGACCTGTAGCCTACTCGAGCAACAGCGGGAACTCTTTCGGAATATTTTGAACAGCTGAATATTCATCTCATGATGAAAAAGTAGAGACAATTGTAGACGAAAATGAAGAGAGATTTTATCTTAGTTTTTATTTTAATGCAAAACATTTTAGTCTCGTCTATTTTCGTCAACAATAATGCATGTTAATTTAGTCTTAGTCAGCGTTTTTAGACATTGTTGCAGTCTCGTCATCGTCTCGTCTTTGTCATGGAAAAAAAGGTCGTTAACGAACATATTTAGTCTCGTCTCGTCTGACGAAATTAATACTATTCTGGAGGAGTTAGAAAAAGTACGTTTTTAAAGAAAATCAAAATGGCGGACAGAATGTTTGGCTGACTTTGGCAAAATTGGTATCTATGTTCTCGGACCACGGAATCTACTTAGACCAGTTTCATTACAATAGGCTACTTTAATCAAACGCTATTAGCATTTTTGTAAATATCATAACTTTTGACCACAAGGTGGCGCCCCAAAACTTTTTGAGTACTGTCAGGGCATGGTGAGTTTCATAACGATATGCCAATGCGTTCATAAAATATACCATTTTACGACGAAATTCAAAATGTCTGACACCTATAATGGGAAAAATGGGTGTCGTTCGACTCGGCTTGTGATTTTTGGCCAAACTGTTCAGAAGTTATAAGCAAAAAAGTCAATTGTTCATATCTCCTGACCACTAGGTGGCACTGTGCCGAAACTCTGCAGGTCTCCTCAAGTCATGGTTGTCATATCACACACCAAGTTTGGTCAGAATACGCTAAAACATAGCGGAGATATAGCCTAACGTTCATTTTGGCGTGTGCTTTGTCAAATTCGTTTGTAAATTATTTGAGAAAGTTTTGATGAATCAACTTGAATTTCCATAACTGTTTGTCAGCATGGTCTGAAGATGATCTGGTTCAATAAAAAAAAAGAGTCTCATATATATATATATATATATATATATATATAAGGCTGTCAACGTTAACGTGTTAACGCATGCGATTAATTTAAGGTCCTTAAAGGTCCCATGGCATGGCATTTTTCTATTATTTTATAATGTTTCCTGAGGTGTACTTATATTGTTAGTATGATTTTTACATCATAAAATGTCATAATTTAGAAATAAAAGGCATTTTTTCTATACTGCTGTTTGCCCTGTGGCTGAAGGCCCTGTTACAAGGGGCGTGTCTGCTGTGAGACTTCAGTAAAAACGCCCACTGTTGTGATTGGCTGACATCTTTGCATTTGATATGAGCGGAGGGGGCGTGGTTTAACGAGGTCTACGAGGCACGAGCTGCTGCCAGAGAGATGGATGGACCGGAGTTCACTTCACATCGGTTCTGTCAGTCTCAGTTCAGTAAACTGTTTTAGTTACAGCATATACTTCAGGTTATTAGTCTATTTCTAGTCAGAGGGGCTGTCACTCATGTCAGAAAGTTAGTAACTTTAGTAAATTATGGATCAGCGCTGACTGGAGACGCGAACCGTTTAGAACGATTCAGTCCGATTTGGTGAACTGATTCGGTTCACTAAAAAGAACCGGTTCAAAAGAAAGATCGTTCGCGAACCGGACATCACTAATGTACCAGAGACTGAGCTCAGCGATTGCTAACAAAGTTATTTATAGTAACTACTGAGTTATGAGAGTGCTGTCAGTCAGCGCGAGTTTGTGTTTGTATCTGAGAGTTCTGAATAAACACGAGTCCCAGTCACGCCGAGTCCGTCTTCATCATTATTACCAACTTTGTAACACATGCAAAGTACCATTACAGCTGTCGAGATGAACGAGTTATGAGTAAGTGTTAATAATAGCATTATTTTTAGATCCACATGTTCCTATCATATGGAAAGCGTCAGTGACGCGCATTGAGTACACAGTGCAAACAAAGACACAACAGCAGTAATCGAATGTAATCCAGTTTATTGTGGGAATAGCTGGCTAGCCTAGCCCAGATACCCTCACGCTCACCCCCCTTCAGCTTAATCTCGCGCCGCGTTTGGTGCCTCCGCTGTGGGCCAGATGCAGTACTGGGGGTCGGGGATGTTGAAGGCCGAGTCAGTGCAGCCCGAGCCTCGGCGTGTGTGAGGTTTATCTCTAAAGATGTTACTCTTCTGATGTTGAGCAGAAACGACTGTATGCACATTGTAGAACCGATAGACGCGACGAGGACGTACAAAAACACTGACTCACAAGATAGAAAACACGAAAACACCGCTCTGTCGGGAGAGAGAGAAGCCGCAGCGTGTGCACGAATAATAAATAATTAGCTACACATAAGAAATCACTGATCACAGATCAGAAGGAACTGAAAAAAGACTTCTGTTTTCATTTGCACATCCAAACACTGAGAAACTGCCAGCATTCACTCGTTCACAAGCAATGATCTCTCGAGCGCTTGCATGGGCGTGCCAGATTCTCTGGGCGGAGGAAAGGGAGGTAACCGTTCCTGCTTGGACGTCAAACCAGGAGACTTCAGGATTGGCTCGTCTGGCCTGTCATTTTCTCAAAGGCAGAGAAAGACAGCCAGAACTCGGGTTTACACCGATCAACATTTCTATCCACTTGGGGACAATATTCAGGCTAGGGGAACTCATATTAATGTTGAAAAACCTCATAAAATGAAAATTTCATGCCATGGGACCTTTAATTAACGCAAATAAATTACAGAAGTACGTGAAGCTGCATCATTAACGAAATTTCCGTCACGCATTAGATGTTGTTAGAAGTCGTGAGTTTATCACAATCACACTGAGCATCTACAGCACCTGTAACCCTGAGGACATTTCCATTCTAACTCTTTAACTTGATTCTGCTTCTGTTTGTGATCAGGAGATTTTAAGCCGTTAAACTCTGGGAAAGTGTTCAGTGATCCAGTAATCGAATTCATCCAATCAGTCCACGAGCTCTGTTGTATTCTGCGATTGTTTCTGAAGCAGCAACAATTTTGGCGCCCCCCCTCCCCCCCAAATAACAAATAGTTATTAATAGGCTAATAACAAACATAAAAATAAACATTTGTTTGAAAGTAATTAAAGAGGAAATTATGAGTTAAGCAACATCATACGAGCAAGAGTGCTCTTTTCCAGAGTAGCCTACACTCTAAAAAAAAAACGTTCTATATGGCACCAAAAATGGTTCTTGGCTCGTAATCATAACCTTTTTAAGTGCTATATAGCACCAATTTTGGTGCTTCAACGGTTCTTCAGCGGTTCTTCAGAGGTTCTTCACCGGTTCTTTGACTAAGGTGCTATATAGCACCGCTACCATATACAGAACATGTTAAGATATGGTTCTTTTATAGCACCAAAAGTGGTTCCTCTATGATTACGACGAAGAACCATTTTTGGTGCCATATAGAACCTTTTTTTATACATTTCTTTTGTATATCAGCACGATTGCAAAATGCGATATTAATTTTATACAACAGTTCAATAAACAACAAGTTGTCATTTTTTACAGGTTTGCTCTATTTTTCCAACAAAAATAGATTCAAACAAAGTATAGGTTTCGTTCTCGAATAATTCACCGTTTTTGAACAGTCGGTTAGAACTAATTAGTTGAATGATTCTAGAATCCACTCACGCCGCCAAATATACTGGCAGTTTATAGTTTCATAGGCCTGGAATAATTTCATATTTCTATAATTAAAATATTATATTTAGAACATAAATCTAAAAATCTCATGACATTAGGCATATTTAGGCATTTGTAATTACAGTGTAAGGGGATTTTGATAAATGGTTAGATGGATTTTGTTGATACTGATTTCATTTAATTCTTATAACAGCCATAGTGTATCGTGGTCAATAGTGTAATGACTTAAAAAGATGGTCAACAATATGTAACTTTACTTTATAAGAGGTGTGCCCTAAAAAGTGAGCATGCAATTTTGAGAACACCAAGGAAAGAGCACGTTCTTTAGTCTGTTTGGATACTTCAAACACAAGTTTGCACTGCCTGTTTGGTTTACCTGTTTAGCCTACACGTTAAAAGCGTGCGTTTTGTCAGACTCACAGCGCGCCTCCTCGACGCATGGTTTACCATAAAAGCGCGCGTTCTTAACGTGCGCTCTGGGGTCACGGAAAACGCGCGTCGGTTTTCCTTGACCTCAAAGCGCACCTTATAAGAACCTACATTTTTGTGGTAAGCACGCACGTTTTGCAGTCTAATCGCACGCTTTTGACGTGTCAATGTGCAATCAGACGCCCGCCCAAGCGTATATAAACACTTTGGCTTGCCACCGGCGCCAGGCGCGCCCACTCGCGATATTCCATTATTATCCAAAATTCTTTTATGGAATCTTATGAGGGCGCCTACTCTAGCCTGTTAGTCCTCTAAAATGTTATATAATATTGAGGAAATACAGAAATTATTTAGAAACGCACAACAGCAGCTACATATAGAAAATACCAAAAAAAAAAATTTCATACCATCGTTTTGGCGCCCCCAAGGTGCTGCGCCCCTATGCGCCGCATATAGCGCATACCCACTTTTTGCGCCACTATGTACACACACTATACACTTTGAATTCTCCAAATGGACTCCTTACATTTGGTTATTTGGTGTCATTTTGGAGTCTCCATTGATCTTTGAAGTTTTGTGAAAATCACCCTTCAATCTGATTGTTTACTTTGGATATAGCAAATTATGACAAAATGAATGTCTAATAAGATAAATGGCGTATGATTAATTTCACTATAAGTGTGCGATTAATCACGATTAAAAATGGTAATCTATTGATAGCCCTAATATGTTATATATATATATATATATATATATATAACAATTCAAACAGATATTAAACAATTTAACAAAGTTAAGTTAAGCAATCAACTGTATAAAATTGCAACGTATTTAAAACATGTGATAACCTACCCCGACCTGGCATTTATGTAAAATACTTTTATGCTGAGAACCGCCAGAGTTATTAACATTAACCTTTTCATTACTTGAAATAAAAGCATAAACATTAAAGGAAATAACTTAAAAGATAAAAGGGAACCTAAAACTAAATAGACTTCATATAAAAAACTAAAACTTACTAAAATTGTATTTAAAGGCGCTTTTCTGACATTTAAACTCGCGACTGACACCTGTGGCCAAAAAACAGAACTGCTCTTATTTTCTGCTCGCTCTCGCAGCGGTGGTGACGTCACATCCGCAGACAGCGCGGGAAAAATCCGACCTGACAGAAAATAGGAAAAATAGGATACAGGCTTATAGGTGCACCCACTGTGAGCGGACAAGGTGTCAGTATGCTCATCAGGAGATGTTTGAGTCATAAATGGTAAAATAAAAAGGCTATTGTTACGTTTATTTTGGGGAAAAAGTTGCATATAGCCCCTTTAAAACATTCTAATGTTTACTATAGTTTGCCGCAAAGTTGCATTATGTTTTCATAGTACAATTAATTATTTTAAGCCCTTTAATAAATAAATGAAGTTTTCCTGTCCATATTCCGGTAATGCTTGCGTCCCTGTGGCTGACATCACTGGTGCAGCAGTGCAGTTTTTCAGTGCAGCAGCAAATGCATTGTGGGCCGCCCTGCCCATACACACCCTTCCTCCCCCTCCCGCACGTCTGCCCTTCTCATTCACGCTCACTGTCTCTGATATGAGCATGGATGAGGCAGTGCTGGAGTCGATCCTCTCGCAAACGATCGCTGCCAGCACTTCAAAAGCTGTCCGAAATCTGTCTCTGTCTTCCTCCATACAGCGCTGCTCGATCGCCTCCTGGATTAAAGAGAACATCAAGAGGAAAGAGTGCTGCTTCTATGTGGAGGATGCCAGGTATGAGGAGTGTGTATGTATGTGTGTGTGTGTGTGTGATGGGCAGATCAGACGGGATGTCTGGGGTTTAAAGCTTAATCATTCTTGGGATGTAACCCTATAAAACCTACTGTATCATATTTAATGCGCACATTTTTAAGGACTCTGAATGATCAACATCTTGCTCTACATTCCTTCGGTCACATGTTTGATAGTTTATACTTTAAGTAAAAGGCCTAGTATAATTGTAAAAACATCTTTACTGATTTTAATAAAGTACACCTAAGAATAACTTTAATATTGTTAGTAATATTTCAAGATGAACACTTACCGGACTGAGGCAAACTGAGGTTTATTTGATCATCTATAATTTCAAATATAATCCATCAGGCTTTTGAGGAAGGTTCTCTCAATCATTGTTGTATTGCATTGCATTATATGTTTTAAAACTACAGAGATTTGATCATAAAACGAAGTATTTCATTATGTCAATGGGGTGGTTGATTATGATTTCTCTTTTTTAACTTTAGTTAGTGTGTAATGTTGCAGTTTGAGCATAAACAACATCTGCAAAGTTACGACGCTCAAAGATATTTTCTTTTAAAGAAATCACTTTTTAAGGACTACAACAAACGGCTGGTAGGGACTACAACGAGCTTCTTCACGGGTTAGTGACATCACAAACCCTAAAATTGACTTAAACCCCGCCCCCGGGAACACACAACAAAGGTCATAGAGACAGAGCGACACGCGTCATAATCTGAAGACCACGCCCACCGGGGGGGAAAACAATCGAACGCTCTCCATTGACTTTGCATTGCGTGAAGCGGCATCCTTGTCATTTCGGACTTATAACAAAAAACAGAACAATGTCTAAAAGCGGATATGTGACAAAGTGTACAGCAAACAAGCTAAACAAAACCCAGAAGCAAAAACCCAGACGTTTTTATAAGCTGTTGACCCAAAAAACGAGCGTTTAAGGACAAAAAAGTGTATACAGGCCATTGAGACACGTTATATTACACTGAGAACTACACCCACTAGAGGGGAACGTAATCAGCGACAGGAAATATAATATATAAAACTGACATTTGGATATTTGACTCAACAGTGACAGAATGTTTACTGCACACATACGCATACTGAGTGTCAGGATCCCAAAATATACCCATTCTTCCTGCTGAAGCGTCACGTTTTACTGCCTTTATCCACTTTTGTCTTCTTAAACTCTCGTTTTTTGGGGTCGACAGCTTAAAAAAACTTATTTCTGTGTTTTTTAGCTTGTTTGCTGTACACTTTGTCACATATCAGCTTTTAGACATTGTTCTGTTTTTTGTTATAAGTCCGAAATGACAATGAGGCAGCCTCCCGCAATGCAAAGTCAATGGAGAGCGTTGGATTGTTTTCCCCCCCGGTGTGGGCGTGGCCTAAATACGCTCTGTCTCTATGAGAAGAGGAAGAGTTGTTGTAGTCGAGCACATTTGGGAGTCGCTCAAGTCGTCTTTCACATTTATGGCGATACAGTACAAACACAAATGCAATAGCATGTCATAAAACAAGATGACAACATAAGTTATAACCGTAATTAAACTAAACTATACCTGTTCTCTCTTCATGCAGCAGATATTCTCTGTCTCTGTGCATCTTACAACAGTTCCCACACCAGCGATTTATAGATTATCATGACAGAATATGCAGAGTTAACTCATAAATTCATCTACTATCCAATCAGAAACGTCCTGTCTCATTCCACATGTTGTCACAGTCTCTCCATTATTGTCAGACTCCGGTTTGAACATAAAAGGCTGAACAGTTTCTGACATTTTCAGTGTGTGTGTCTGCGTGAGGTAATCAGAGCTGATAACACAAGCTCTTGAAGCTCCGCCCTCTTCTTGAAAGGGGGCGGGAGCAGCAGCTCATTTGCATTTAAAGGGACACATGCAAAATTGGTGCGTTTTTGCTCACCCTTACAAAGTGACAATTTTAACATGCTATAAAATGGTCTGTGGGGTAGTTTGAGCTAAAAGGTCACATACACACCCTGGGGACATCAGAGACTTATTTTACATCTTGTAAATTGGGGCATTATAGGACCCCTTTAAGACATCATTGGCGATATAGAGTGACAACTTATTATCTTTTCACTGTTACGCTCTGAGTTTTATTTTCCAGTGGGTTTAGATAAGAGATGTTCCTTAGACAATGTTTGCGAGTGCTATAATGACATCAAGCTTTGGCTGTATAATAATTTCCTTCAAATAAATAAGAGTAAAACTGATTGTAGGTCAGCAAGGTCTATCTGTGGCGCTGTTTACTTTATTAAAATGTGTTTCGGTCGATCGGATCACAAGTAGACAAGGGAGACACATTCCCGTTTACACCTGGTGTTTAAATCCGTCCATTTTAGACCATTTCTGTCCTGATTTCTTCAAGGGGAGGGTCTATGGGTGGTTAATGTATGGGTTTTTTCAGATCTTTCCATCTTAAGGATAAAAAAAAGCTTGCACAATTTACATATCAACAGCTTTGATTTCTGCTCTGACAGACACAAGACGAGCCGAACGCTGTGAGTGTGTGTTAGAAATCAGAAATGGTGAGAGAACATTGAGCTTGGTATGTTTTTCATCTTCAAACCAAACTTGGGTCTCCAGCCGTGTGGCTGGCGCTCTTCCCATAATGTTTACACGTTTGGTCAATAGGCGGAGAGTAGCCAGTCTTTTAGAGGCTGTTCCAGTGCATTTGACCACATGAGTGTTTACACTACGAAAGCAATCCTGTAGAATTGATTGAGTTCTGCTTTATGCTTACAAGGCACTAGCAGGCACTCTGATCTCCTCTACTTTCACTCTTCCTCTTAAGTACTTCTGATAAACGTCTTTCAAAAGTTCCTCATTGTAACTATAAATCAAGAGGTGACCATGCTTTTTCTAATGAATTATAATGATACATCAAATTATCAGGACACTTGAGCTATTCTTTAAAAGTCATTGTGTGTATATAAAATACGATGAAGTATAATTAATGATGCAACTTGACAAGCGGTAAACTAAAGATCACGTGTGTGCACTCCTGTTCGCCTCTGTGTGTGGTTCAGCAACATTGGGACAATATGTGTGGTGTGTGTGTTGTTGGGCTGTAACTCATGTGTGGATAACATGGATTACTGTTGACAGGGAGGGGATTTGTAAGTGTGGTTACCCAAAGATCAAGCACGTCGTTGAGGCCATCAAACCGGAGGACTATGTTGGGGAGCATTGGGACAAACACAGGCATGTCAGAGAGATGCCCACCAATGCTTTTGGAGATATCAGCTTCGGTGGACTTGGACAGAAAACCGGGAAGGTAAAATGACAACTTTGGATTCAAATGGACCTCCTTTCTATTATACACTCTTAAAATAAAGGTCTCAAAAGTGGGTTTTTGCAGTAATGCCCTATTTTTAGTTCCCCAAAGAACCTTACAGTAATCAGTTCTCAAAATAATTTTTTTTATCTTGGTGTGAATCACATTTTAATCATCTAAAGAACCGTTTAACACTATAAAAAGGTTCAGTGGATGTTAAAGGTTCTTCATAAGTGATTAAATGTCTATTTAGTGAAGAGTCGCTGAAACAGGATTGAAATAGTGCACTTAAAGAGTATTGCTTTCCAGTTAAAACATATTAACGTTTTTTAATTGAGATACATTTACTTGAGAAGATACACTAAGATATTTGGACTTGATTTCAGAGATTGCAATGTAAATGTATTCTGTCTTAGGGGAGAAAACTTTGTGTTTTGACCGTTCATTTAAAATTGTGTGCGTTTTGGCGGCCTAAAAATGCAAACTTTTGAAAATGTTTTTTAAAGTGCACGTTTTTGAACACAAGACCATTATCGTCTCAGTATAAACTACAAAAACTAGGGATGAACAGATATGAAAATTTTGGCCGATACGATAACCAATATTTTTTATATTTGAAAGCCAATAACCGATATATTGGCCGATAAATCTAAATCTAATAGAATATTAGAATGTTATAGAATTTTTGAGAGCTTGATTACAAAAACAAAAGTCTCACTTTTAAAAGCAATGCCCAAAACACACAATTATGATGTTCTCATTATAATTTTATGTAGTCTATATGACAGACTTGCGCTGCACATGTTGCACACTGACAGTATTTTCCTTTTTTAAGTGATTTCAAGCAATTCAATGACTCAGCTGAAGGAAATAATCCATAATTTTTTCTGCTTTAATATATAGGCCAAATGTTCTTATCAGGCAGATAGCGATAACATAAAAAATTCACATATATAGGCCGTTACCAATGTGGCGGTCGATATATTGTGCATCCCTAACAAAAACGTGAATTTGTGAAAACGATCATGTTATGCATGATGCACATCCTCAGGGCTCCAGACTAACATTTGAGAGCAGTAGCTCTAAGTTCTACAGATTGTGGCGCCAGCTCCTGATTTGGTGGCACTGGAGGAAAATGTATCATACTTTTACTATTGTTTTTGTTGATAAGTGCAGTTACTAATAATATTGCATGTTTGTTTATTGGTAATTTAGCAGTGAAGCACTGATCTTGAATTGATATGCAGATAAAATGTACTTTTATTAACAGTAATGTGCAAAAAAAAAAAATTATAGGGAAATTGTAAATATTGTACTCTTATTAAATGTACCATTTGACACATTTAACAGCTTCAGTGATTATAAAAGGAGCTCTTGTACTTGTTTACTTGTTCCCTTTCAGTCGGTCACGTTCGGTGTACGTCGGAACTGACCGACGAATTGGGATCTGTTTTCAGAGACCAGTCTTCTTCGAGTGTATAGAAGCGAGCCAATGAACATTGGCATGCGGTTCACGCATTCCACGCACCGCCCCGTGTTGCGGGTATAAATACGGAAGTGGAAGTACAACATATTGCATTAAACTTCGAAGCCGAGCATTACGTTTTTGTATGTTCCTACAAAGAGTGTTTTTGCTAAACGAGTCAGAGAGGTCTACCTGCTTTCCGGTGTCCAGTGTCGGTGTGACGGTGCCTTGCAGCGCTGGTCGCGTGAAGAGAAAAAAACAAACAGCTTTTGTCACAGCTTGCTGGCCGTTTTTCCTTTGAGTGCTCACAGCGGGCTTGCACCTTTGAACTGCTGTGAGCCGCGGCAATTTCCCCTGTGTGCCTCGGCACTGATCGGAGCAGTTTCCTCTTCTAAAAGAGCAACACGGTTTGACCCTGTGTCTTTTTCAAGATGTCATTCAAACCGTGTGTTTCTGGATGCCGTCGGTATCTATCTCCAGTTGATGGGCACAATCGCTGTCTCTCGTGCAGTGTTGGGCACGTTACTTTAAAAAAGTAATTAGTTATAGTTACTAGTTACTTCTTACAAATAGTAACTGAGTTAGTAACTGAGTTACATCATTATAAAAGTAACTAATTACCAGGGAAAGTAATTACTGCGTTACTTTTTTTTTTCCAAATGTTCAAATATGTCAAATAACTTGACTGCCCCCAGTATTAGATATGTTAAATGAATGAATTGGACACTAAATAGAATAAATTATTATTATAAAACATTGTACATTAATGTACACTATTGTAATGTTGCTGTGGGACAATGTGAGAGACACCTATCAAATTCAATGCATTATTGTAAATATTATCAGTAGGCCTACTATAGTGTAAATATTGTGTAAATATTATCAGTACTATACTTTCCTTTGGTAGTGGAGCTCACGTTATCACCTGGGTTTTTAGCCACTCATTTTGTGGCATATGATGATGTGAGGCGCTTCAGAATCACTTGCCACCGATGTGGAGAGACTCTTTCTTCCTGGGCATAAGTTGCACGTTACATAAATATTCTTACCTTTCACCTCAACGAGGGAAAAGTAGCGCTTATACTTCCAGTTTGCGAAAGCTACCTTTGAAGTCGTTGGACCATCGCTGAATGTGCATATGCGTGTGCGTCATAGGTGTGTGTGTGTGTGTGTGAACCATAGACCGTGAAAAAAATAGGTGTGAACTCAACCTATCAACTTCAACCTTGTCTCCCACCCACCAATCATCATCAGTTATGTGTACCACCGCACCCACCCCCAACACGCATGGCTGGTGCGCGCACACGCACGCACACACACACACACATACACACATGTTGCAGATCCGACTGACAGAGAGCCTGTTCGGATGAAAAGCACTTCAGTGAGCTCAATTATAGTAACGCGACTAACGCCGCATTTTTTTTCCTCAGTAACGCTAACGGCGTTGTAACGGGAGAAACAGTAATTCGTTTGATTACTCGTTACTGAAAAAAATTATTCCGTTAGTAACGTCGTTATTCCCATCACTGCTCACGTGTTTGGGCGTTCAGCACGCTGAGGCGGCTTTCATGGATGACTCATGTTCGCACTGCGCGAACATGACCATCACAGTCTTAAGGTCTAGGCTCCAATACCTCAAAAGGGGTGGAGCCCCATTGCGCATCCCCCGATCTGGTGGTCCTCCCGCTGCAAAGCAGAGGGCTGCTACTTTGGCTGATGCCTTTGGTGGAGACCTGAGGGGAGGGCACCCCCGCCGGGTCACCAGGCTCCTCGGGCCCCTCCGCTGCGCCGGTAGAGCTTCCGGAAGATCGCGCTGGTCCTTCCCATGGTGGGCCAGCCGTTACTTTCGGGGCTCCGACTGAGGATGTGTTATCGATAGCTGCATCGGGGGACGAGCTAATGGACTCTGGAAATGAGGATTCGGCTGCGCTGCCCCCTTCGGGTGTGGTAGCGTTGTCCGAGTCTGATCCAGAGCTCACGGCTATGCTTTTCCGGGCTGCCGCGAGTTTCGGGCTCGAGTGGAACCCTTCACAGTGTCCTGAACCCTCGCGGCTGGACGATTGGTATCTTGGGATGGACCGTGCTGGTTCTCAGTGCCCCGCCCCAGTACCTTTCTTTCCGGAAGTGCATCAAGAGCTCACAAAGTCGTGGACGGCGCCCTACACCGCTCGTGCACGATCGACTGACTCCTCTGTCCTCACTACCCTCGACAGAGGTGCGGCTAAGGGTTACGTTGAGGCCCCCCCAGTGGAACGGTCGGTTGCGATGCAACTGTGTCCTAAGACCAGCTCCGACTGGCGGGGTCACCCGCGTCTCCCCTCCCGGGCGTGTAGGTTCTCGTCCGGTCTAACGGGCAGAGCCTACACAGCCTGCGGAGAAGCTGCGTCATCTTTGCATGCCATGGCGCTCCTGCAGGTCTACCAGGCCAAGGCGCTCAAGGAATTGCACAAGGGTAGTTCCGACCCAGGGGTTATGCAGGAACTGCGTACCGCGTCGGACCTCGCCCTCCGGGCGACGAAAGTCACCGCACGCACCCTGGGTCGGGCGATGTCCACTCTTGTGGTCCAGGAATGCCACCTGTGGCTGAACCTGGCTGATATGCATGAGGCCGACAAAGTGCGGTTCCTCAATACCCCTGTCTGCCAGGCCGGCCTCTTCGGCGACGCCATCGTGAACTTCGCCCAGGAGTTCTCAGTGGCCCAGGAGCAGACGGAGGGGATCAAGAATATCCTGCCCCGGTGACCCGCTGCCGCCTCCGCCCCTGCCAAACCCAAGCAGCCTCCACGATCAGGGAAGCAGGGCGTCGGTCGTAAGGGTCTCGGCCCTGACTCGGGGAGCCCAGGGAGAAGAGGAGCTGCTCATGGGGAGGTGGTGTCCGCGCCGGGGGGAGAATGTCTACAAGACTGGTGCCGTAATGAACATCCTGCTGCTGGCCCTCCGGGGTCCAGCGGTACCCACATTCTTAAAGGGTTAGTTCACCCAAAAATGAAAATTCTGTCATTAATTACTTACCCTCATGTCGTTCGACACCCGTAAGACCTCCGTTCATCTTCGGAACAGAAATTAAGATATTTTAGTTGAAATCTGATGCCTCTGAAAGTCCTCCATTGGCTCAATGGTACTCTACACTCTCAAGACCCTTAAAAGGTACTAAAGACGTCGTTACAAAGTCCATCTCACTACAGTGGTTCTAAAATAACTTTATGAATCGGCGACAATAGTTTTTGTGCGCAAAAAAACCCTAAATAACGACTTACATAGTGATGACGATTTCAAAACAAAGCATCATGAAGCCTCGAAGCGTTATGAATCACTGAGTCGATTCAGCGGTTTGAATGACCAAATTTCAGCAGTTTGGCGGTTTGACACGCGATCCGAATTATCATTCGGCTCAGTGATTCATCCGTTGGTCCCGCTTGTTCGGTCTCTGGGGGCCTGGCTAGGTCTCCCCAGGTCGTCACGCTGGCTTATCCGTACCATCAGACTCGGCAATACGATTCAATTCGCACGCCGGCCTCCCAAGTACAAGAGCATCCTCTTCACCTCCGTGCGGAGCAGCGATGCCCATGTCTTGCGGTCCGAGATTGATGTCCTGCTGGCGATATGAGGTCGGGGTTCTACAGCCTCTACTTCATTGTACCCAAGAAAGGGGGTGGGTTAAGGCCAATCTTGGACCTGCGCATTCTGAATCGGGCCCTGCACAAGCTCCCGTTCAAAATGTTAACGCAGAAACGCATTTTCCAATGCATCCGTCCCCAAGATTGGTTCGCAACGTCTTACTTTGAGACCATTAAAAATGTATGTTCTATATAGTATGAGTGTGTGTAGTATGAATGAAAATCAGATGTGCTATATCCACCATGTTGTCATCATGTGACCTACGGCGTCAGTTGCGTCGCTTCACCGCCATTCACCAATTCTCTCCCGTGGCCTCATGGGATAGTAAAGTGTCCATTGAATGCACTCTTCATGATCTCGCCAGAAGTAGTAGGTCATTCAGGTACTGTTTTATGAATACAATGAATTCGGACATACAACTGTTGTTTTTTGCCTACTACTATTTGAAATCACCAATGAAATCTGACAACAACTGTCTCATGCATTTTGTTTCTAAACGCTCGAATCATGACAAAAAACAGCATTTTGAAGCCTGGATGAAGCTAATGCGCATGCGCAGTCCTAAATGCGTGTCTCAAAACACTGCCTGTTTCTATAGCAACCTGAGCTATTACTTTACTAATCAACAATTGGCTCTTTCATTTAGAAGGCGGGGCATATTCGCCATATTGGGCATTGCACTTTCTCCCATTCATAAGTGATCGGAGTGCACTGTCTTCCTATATATAATGTCTTTGCTACTATATAGTATAGGGAAGTAGGCATATTTGGACACAGCATCACATCAGTCTATACAAAGTGACATCTCCATCTACTGTCCTGACCTGGCAGCATAATACAGTGTTTTTAGTTATTTTCGCGGATCCGTGTGAACGGGGATCATTTTGACAACGTTTTTTGTACGTGTGTCGTGTGAACGTAATTCACTGGCAGATTTTTTACTTGTTTTTAATACTTGAAACTAGGCATAAAATCATTAAACTTTTACTTTTATTGCCCTTTCTCTCTCATTATTATTATTTTATCAAAAAAATTTAAATTGGGTGTAAATGTATATGTCTGTAATTTGATGTTATCAATGCTTTGGCAATGTAAAGCTTTTTTTTTCTTCTTACCATGCAAATAGAGCCACTTGAATATGAATATGAATATGAAAAATCTGCCAGTGTAATACGCAAAATCCATAAACACACGATCTGTGAAAACAAGTCCAGCAATCTTATGCAGTTTTGCAATTTGATTTTGTTTTAAAAAATGTAATATTTTAACTGGAAAAAGGCAAAAGACTAATTAAAAAACATGTAAAGAGAATTTGTTTAGCATTTATATAGATGTGTTATGAAAAAAAAAGAAACAGAATGGTAAACTAAAAATTAAAACATCTAAAATAATGTTTTTTATTCAAGTCATATATATTATTTATTACTGATGAATCCACCTAAATAGCTAAAAAGGTAACAAATGCAGAAAAAGACATTTAAATGTAAAATTATATTTAAGAAGTACCAGTACGAACAGAATGTGGAAGGACTGTTTTGTCAACTAACAAATAACATCTGACAACAATAAGTAAGTCACTTTGAATAAAAACTGCATTATTCAGGCTGTTCCTCCATCACGGTTAGAAGGTTAAATACATTTACCTTTATCTCCTATGCAAACTCATAGATTCTGTTGTGTGTGTGTTTAGTATGCTCGGGTGTCGTCGGACACGTCCTGTGAGAGTCTGTACCAGCTGATGACAGAACAGTGGAAACTGCGCTCGCCGAACCTGCTGATTTCAGTGACCGGCGGAGCCAAAAACTTCTACATGAAGAATCACCTGAAGGACAAGTTCCGTCGGGGCCTCATTAAAGTCGCCCAGACCACAGGTACAGTGATACTATATATGAAATATCAACTGCTTGATTGTTATATCACAATTTAAACTGTTATCCCATAGCTCTCTTTATAAAGTTGGACATATAAATGCGTCCAACTTAGTCAAATACTGTCAGGGTTGAGGTAAGGGATGAGGTGAAATGCAGAAGAACTGGGCTATTTATTAATAATAAAATAAAGCAAAAACTACCCCGAGGAGGAAAACAAGACTTGACTTGGACTTGAACTAGACTCAAGAAGCAGGGAAAGATGAGGCACAAATGACAATGATCCAGCCCTAGGACTGCAAATACAAGGAGAATAAATAGGGAGCAAACAAGGCAAGTAATGAGGGAGGACAGGTGGGGCAAATAAACCAAGAATCAGATAACAAGATGGGCCCAGTCAAGACAATAGACATGAGAGCACATGGCCAGCAAACACAAATCAAAAGCCATGTGCCCAAACAAAACGTGACATGAACACACAGCCAATGAGAACACTCATAAGCCACGTGTTCACGCAAAACATGACAACATGAAAGCACGCAGCCAGTGAAAAACACCAGCCGCGTACTACACAAGACAAAACATAACATAAAAGCACGCAGCCAATATAAACACGAACCGCGGGCTACACAACACACATGGACAGAAGAGCGCACGCTAGGGTGGCCATTTCCATAACACCAAAAAGGAGGACACTTTCGGGCATTTAGTGAAGCAAGAATAATTGCATAGGACTCTGGTGTACTCGCAACTACAATACAATTTTGTCCATCATATCAATGGTGATACAGTGATTTTGAAATAGCCAACTCTATTCATTGCCAGACCATTTGATCTACGATATATCTTGAAGTAGACATATGTGTAAGAGGCAAAAAAGTGTTTGTTTACAGTAATGGTATTTATTAAAGGACATTTTGATGTCTGTTTCAAAAACTGACCACTGAGATGAACCTGTCTTGGAAAGTGCACAGTGCCTGAAAACATAACATTTCTAGACTTCTGGCAATAAAAGAAATATATAAATAAACAAATAATCTGGCACAGTGCCAAATCCATGAAAAGCGTATGTACTGCTTTTTGATATAAATTTGTGTTCTTTTGTCCATTCCGGATTAAAAGAGGTCTGACGTTTCAGCATGTTAACGTTATGATATGACGTAGCCAGCACGTCATGGAGGCTTGTTTATCAAAGAAATATCAGATATTTATTTGACGTCGTTTTTAGCCAATCATTTGTTTGACCAGAGATCTTACGGCATTAGACGCTATGCTACTGCTTCTCAATAAAGATTCTAGAGCGGGGTTTTTTTAGCAACTTTTCAGCGCAACTCCAAAAAGGAGGACAAATGAGTGTCCGGCTTGAGGCTGCGCCGGACAGGGAGCTTAAAATCCGGACTGTCCGGCCAAAATCCGGACGTATGGCCACCCTAGCGCATGCTCACACGATAAGACAGAGCGCACGAGAATGAGAAGACAAACACGAGAAGAAGAACGAACTTGACAGAAGACGAACACGCGGAACATGAATGTCCGAATCCCAACACAAAAACTAAACCAAACTAGACTGAAGTGCTGGGATCCAAACACCACGCCCAGCACACAAAACTCACAAGGACAGAAGAGCACGCAGCTCGAGCATGCTCACACAAGACAAGACAAACAATACAGGAGTGTCAGGGCTCTGTCACAAAGCCAAGAGTAAGCTAGAGCGAAGTGACAGAACCCTGACAAATACATACAGTACACTCATGTAAAGCAATATACACTCACCTAAAGGATTATTAGGAACACCTGTTCAATTTCTCATTAATGCAATTATCTAATCAACCAATCACATGGCAGTTGCTTCAATGCATTTAGGGGTGTGGTCCTGGTCAAGACAATCTCCTGAACTCCAAACTGAATGTCAGAATGGGAAAGAAAGGTGATTTAAGCAATTTTGAGCGTGGCATGGTTGTTGGTGCCAGACGGGCCGGTCTGAGTATTTCACAATCTGCTCAATTACTGGGATTTTCACGCACAACCATTTCTAGGGTTTACAAAGAATGGTGTGAAAAGGGAAAAACATCCAGTATGCGGCAGTCCTGTGGGCGAAAATGCCTTGTTGATGCTAGAGGTCAGAGGAGAATGGGCCGACTGATTCAAGCTGATAGAAGAGCAACTTTGACTGAAATAACCACTCGTTACAACCGAGGTCTGCAGCAAAGCATTTGTGAAGCCACAACACACACAACCTTGAGGCGGATGGGCTACAACAGCAGAAGACCCCACCGGGTACCACTACAAATAGGAAAAAGAGGCTACAATTTGCACAAGCTCACCAAAATTGGACAGTTGAAGACTGGAAAAATGTTGCCTGGTCTGATGAGTCTCGATTTCTGTTGAGACATTCAGATGGTAGAGTCAGAATTTGGCGTAAACAGAATGAGAACATGGATCCATCATGCCTTGTTACCACTGTGCAGGCTGGTGGTGGTGGTGTAATGGTGTGGGGGATGTTTTCTTGGCACACTTTAGGCCCCTTAGTGCCAATTTGGCATCGTTTAAATGCCACGGCCTACCTGAGCATTGTTTCTGACCATGTCCATCCCTTTATGACCACCATGTCCCCATCCTCTGATGGCTACTTCCAGCAGGATAATGCACCGTCACAAAGCTCCAATCATTTCAAATTGGTTTCTTGAACATGACAATGAGTTCACTGAACTAAAATGGCCCCCACAGTCACCAGATCTCAACCCAATAGAGCATCTTTGGGATGTGGTGGAACGGGAGCTTCGTGCCCTGGATGTGCATCCCACAAATCTCCATCAACTGCGAGATGCTCTCCTATCAATATGGGCCAACATTTCTAAAGAATGCTTTCAGCACCTTGTTGAACCAATGCCACGTAGAATTAAAGCAGTTCTGAAGGCGAAAGGGGGTCAAACACAGTATTAGTATGTGTTCCTAATAATCCTTTAGGTGAGTGTATACTATAGAGCAAATCTCAACTGCGTGATTGTTTATAACATCCCAAAATATAAACTAGAATATCACCCAGCTCTAATCTGCTAAATGTGACTGTAAGGCATTTAGATATTACACTTCTCTTGTTCCAATGCTGTACGTTTGTCAGGTGCGTGGATCCTGACAGGAGGTACACACGCGGGTGTGATGAAGCACGTGGGCATGGCCGTGCGAGATTACTCGCTCAGCAGAAGTTCGATGGATGGACAGATCGTCGTCATCGGTGTGGCACCCTGGGGAGTCATTCACAACAGCAGCACACTGATCCATTCTGAGGTCAGACATACAGTATTGATGCGTTCATGTCGAAAAGATGTGGCCCTGGACCACAAAACTGTCACATCTGTTCTGTGTTTTGCACATTTGGGACTTTTATGTTGAAGTTTATTTGTGACTAGTTTCTGTGTTCTTTTCTGTGTCCTGTTCCTGTGGAGTTTTGTAGTTCTTTGTAGTTTTTCCATGTCGATTCGTTTTCCCAGGTGTTCCCATTCACCACACACCTTGTTATCTCATTTAGCTCCGCTGTGTGTATATAAAGCCCATGTTTTCTCTGGTTCTCTGTCGCTCGTTGTTTAATGTTTCATGTCATGCAGGTTATCCTGTTCCAAGTTCGCTGTGGTTTTCTGGTTTATTTTGTTCTGGAGTCCTGTTTTTGATTGTTTATTTTTCTCAGTGTTATTTTGTTCCTGATTTTTGATTGTTTGTTTCGTTAAATTCTCCCCTGCAATTTGGATCCTGTTTTTCTACCTGCCGTCTGTTTATTCCCCGTTCCGTGACAAAAACCAGTCATAAGGGTCAAATTGAAGCTGAATAATCTTTCCAGTGATGTATGGTTTGTTAGGATAGGAATATTTGGCCGAGATGAAACTATTTGAAAATCTGGAATCTGAGGTTGAAAAAAATCTACATATTGCAAAAATCTCCTTTAAAGTTGTCCAAATGAAGACCTTAGCAATGCATATTACTACTAATAATAAAGTTGTGATATATTTACGGTAGGAAATTTACAAAGTATCTTCATGGAACATGATCTTAACTTAATATCAAAAGAATAATGGGTAACACTTTAGAATAATGGTCATTAGTTAACATTAATTAACTACATTAGTTAACATTAACTAATAATGAACTTCACTTATAAAGCGTTTATTAATCTTTGTTAATGTTAATTTCAACATTACTAATGCATTATTAAAATCTTGTTAACATTAGTTAATGCAATGTGAACTAACATGAACAAACCATGAACAGCTGTATTTATATTAATTAACTTTAACAAAGATGAACAAATACAGTAACAAATGTACTGCTCATGGTTAGTTCATGTTAGTTAATACATTAACTAATGTTAACTAATGACCATTATTCTAAAGTGTTACCAAATAATGTATAATTTTGACCCATACAATGTATTGTTGGCTATTGCCACAAATATAATAACCGTGAGACGGACGACTGGCTTTGTGCTCCAGGGTCACATATTTAAATCATTGCAAGTATATTGTGAATCTGCTTGATAATGCATGTTAAACCAGATCTAGCTTTATGTTGATAACTGCATAAGTTGCTGTAAACTGGATGCTATTAATGATTTTAAAGCGTAAAGAGTCATGAGTAAAGCGTTTTATGAGGTCTTGCGGTCTTTCTCTTTTAGGGCTTTTTCCCTGCGTACTACGCTCTGGACGAGCAGGGCCAGGGCTGTCTCTCCTGTCTCGACATCAATCATACTCACTTCCTGCTGGTGGATGATGGCACTCATGGACATTATGGAGTTGAGATTGAGCTGCGGGCCCGTCTGGAGAGACTTATCTCTCAACAATCGCTGGGAAGCAGAGGTGCAGCTTCAAAAGATTACACATCATTTAATATCATTTGTTTTTGCACAGTAGTAATTTCCCTGCAGTCGCCACCACCAGTGTGTCCTTGAGTAAGGCACTTTACTCCATGTTGCTCCAGCGGAATTGTCCCTGTAATTACACTGTAAGTCGTTTTGGATAAAAGCGTCTGCCAAATGCGTAAATGTAATGTAATTAAATGGCACACAAGGGAATATACAACCCCAAATCAGAAAAAGTTGGGACAGTATGGAAAACGCAAAAAAAAAAAAAGAAGTGATTTCTAAATTTACTTTGACTTGTATTTCATTGCAGACAATATGAACACAAAATATTTCATGTTTTGTCTGGTCAACTTCATGTCATTTGTAAATATGCATCCTTTCCTGTCATTCAGACCTGCAACACATTTCAAAAAAATTTGGGACAGTAAAGCATTTACCACTTTGTAATGTTGCCATTCCTTTTCACAACACTTAAAAGACGTTTAGGGACTGAAGACACCAAGTGATGAAGTGTTTCAGGTGTAATTTTGTCCCATTCTTCCTGCAAACAAGTCTTAAGGTGGGCAACAGTACGGGGTCTTTGTTGCCACACATTCTCTATTGGAGACAGGTCGGGACTGAGGCAGGCCAGTCAAGTACCCGTACCCTCTTCCTCCGCAGCCAGGACTTTGTAATGTGTGCAGAATGTGGTTTTGCATTGTCTTGTTGAAATATGCATGGACGTCCCTGGAAAAGATGTCTTCTTGAAGGCAGCATATTATGCTCCAAAATCTCTATGTACTTTTCAGCATTAATGGTGCCTTCACAGAAGTGCAAGTTACCTTTGCCAAGGGCACTGACACAACCCCATACCATGACAGACCCTGGCTTTTGGACTTGTTGCTTGTAACAATCTGGATGATCCTTTTCTTCTTTGGTCCGGAGCACACGGCGTCCATTCCTCCGAAAAAATACCTCAAATACTGATTGATCTGACCACAGTACACGTTTCCACTGTGTGATGGTCCATCCCAGATGCCTCCGAGCCCAGAGAAGTCGACAGCGCTTCTGGACACTGTTAACATAGGGCTTCCTTTTGGCACAGTACAGTTTTAACTGGCATTTGTGGATGTAACTACGTATTGTGGTACTTGACAAAGGTTTGCCAAAGTAGTCCTGAGCCCATGTGGTGATATCGCTTATAGATGAATGACGATTCTTGATGCAGTGCCGCCTGAGGGATCGGAGATCACGGTTGTTCAGCTTAGGCTTGCGCCCTTGTCCTTTACGCACTGAAATTCCTCCAGATTCCTTGAGTCTTTTAATTATGTTATGCACTGTTGAATGTGAAATATCCAAATCTCTTCCTATCTTTCTTTGAGGAACATTGTTTTTAAACAGTTCAATAATTTTCTCACGTATTTGTTGGCAAACTGGCGATCCTCTGCCCATCTTTGCTCCTAAAGGATTAGACCTTTCTTGGATGCTGCTTTTGTACCAAATCATAATTACAATCACCTGTTGACATCACCTGTTTCAAATCACATCATTATTTAACCATTTTACCTCGTTACTAGCCCTAAATTGCTCCTGTCCCAACTTTTTTTTAAATGTGTTGCAGGTCTGAATGACAGGAAAGGATGCATATTTACAAATGACATGAAGTTGACCAGACAAAACATGAAATATTTTGTGTTCATATTGTCTGCAATGAAATACAAGTCAAAGTAAATTTAGAAATCACTTATTTATTTATTTTTTGCATTTTACATACTGTCCCAACTTTTTCTGATTTGGGGTTGTAGATCAAATATAGATTTGTAGTGTAATGATAAATTACTATACAGTACAGTAGTACAATAACCATCAGTAGGGCTGGGCGATATATCACACGATATTGTTAGGCGCATCTCGTCAGTAAAGCCGGTTCCTTGATTAGTAGTAAATCGCCATCACCTGCTTTCAGATAGAGCGGCATTTACTACACAGAGCCGTAGTTCACTGACAAGCTGAGCCATATCGCCTTAATTATCACGGACGTATCGCCTGCGATATTAATGCGTAATGGCTCAGCTTGTCAGTGAACTACAGCTCTGTGTAGGAAATGCCGCTCCATCTGAAAGCAGGTGATGGCGATTTACTACTAATCAAGGAACCGGCTTTACTGACGAGATGCGCCTAACAATATCGTGTGATATATCGCCCAGCCCTAACCATCAGTATAAGTTCAAAAGTATTTGTACGGTTTACTGTTTTTGAAAGAAGTCTCTTCTGCTCATCAAGGCTGCCTTTATTTAATAAAAAATACAGTAAAAATTCTGAAATATTACCATTTCAAATAAGTGTTTTCTATGTGAATATATAGTAAATTGTAATTTATTCCTGTGATCAAAGCTGCATTTATCTAGCCTGGCTCCGCCCTCCTATTTACTTCCGCTCAATTTTCATTTTCCTTCAGTTCTCCGTCTGGGACTGCGGTATATTCTTAGGTTTTCTCCGAACAAATTTTTACCGGTCCAATCAGTGAACAGAGGGAGTGGCTGAGAACGATGACGTTGATGTCGTGCGCTAGTTTGAGATGTAGGTCAGTAATGGTGGCGTAGAAAAGATGCGAGCGAAGCCATTCATTCCGTTGTGGCACCGCTACCGAATATCCAGAAGTTAAAACTGGAGCAAGAACAATCTTTGCTGAGTTCTGTTGGTGGCCATGATGTTGTGGCTCTCCTCCCCATGGGGTTCGGGGAAAGTGTGATTTTCCAGCTCGCTCCATTAGTTGTGAAGGAGTTGCTGAAGCCCTATTCGGACAGTACTAGTTTCTCGTGGGGTCGGAAGGTATTGTCATCATTTACAGGGGCTAGTCAGTGATTTTATTGCCGTCCGTCTCCAACCACCCGCATAAACACCAAGGTGTGGTAATTTAATTGCTGTCCGAATCCACATCTCTGAGTTTTCAAGAATATATCACTTCAAAATTCACTGTTTATATCCTTTTTGTCCACTGCAGGGCAACGTACGGTTGTGCTTCGCTTTAATTTGGATGCATTTGTAGACTAGTATTTCTTTAAATGCAGGCAAGAGCGATATATTTCATCACCGCTCCAAAAATATAAAGAAGAAAAGCACGTAAACATTTTAATTGGGACGTTATTTAGCGCGTTCCCGATCACAAAACTCTCCCCTCCACTGTGAATAAATCACAATCTGAATGCACAAGGTTTTATCACTGAGGTGGTGCACATTTATTTTTACGGACTTCCATGTGAGAAACAGAGGCGAACGGCGCATGACATAAGTCACGACCAAACGTTAGCGATTGGTTATGGCAGATCCAGAGCGGCTCTGGGCAGATCCAATAGTTTTAAACTTCAACAGAGTTCCCGCCTTCAAGGAAGTAAACGCTTGTCATTGGAGAGTGGCCAGACTCTCTGAACAAATGAAATGTACCAGAGTCCGGTCGACCACGCTAGAATTGATCATCAATACTCCAGTCTTCAGTGTCACATGATCCTTCACAAATTATTCTAATATGATGATTTGCTGCTCATAAAACATTTATGATTATTATCCATGTTGAAAACAGTCATGCTGCTTCATATTTTTTGTGGAAACTGATAAATTTGTTCAGGATTCTTTGATAAATATAAAGTTCAAAAGAACAGCATTTATTTGAAACAGAATCTTTTGTAACATTATAAATGTGTCACTTTTGATCAATTTAATGCGTGAATAAAAATATAAATTTCTTTTAAAAAAAAAACTACTGACCCTTAACTTTTGAATGGTAGTGTATTTTGTGGAAATGTATGCAACCATACATTTAAAGGATTAGTTCACTTCAAAATGAAAATGTCCTGATGATTTCCTCATCCAAGATGTTCATGTCTTTCTTTCTTCAGTGGAAAAGAAATGAAGTTTTTTGAGGAAAACATTCCAGGATTTTTCTCCACATAAAAAAACCTCAGAGCCTCTGAAGCCCTTCCTCTGAAACTGCATTGATTTGGACCTTCAACCGTTGGTTCCCATTGAAGTCCATTATGTGCAGAAAAATCCTGGAATGTTTTCCACAAAAAACGTAATTTCTGTTTGACTGAAGAAAGAAAGACATGAACATCTTGGATGAGATGGGGGTGAGGAAATGATTACTTTCATTTTGAAGTGAACTAATCCTTTAATAGAATAACCATAGAATAGTCTAGATAATTAACAAAACTTTTATACATTATATGTATTAAACTGAATACAGTTAACACATCAGTTAACCTTGTTTATTTATCGGCCACTCTTGCCTCTTCTGATGACCCACTGAATATTTCAATACAAAAAAAGGATAATTTTTTTAACCGAACTGTTCATATGAACGATTCACTAAAATGAATCAGACCTCCGATGCTGTACATTCATTTTCACACTGCTGAAAAATGTGGTGTGTGTTTAGTTTTCTGTCCTGTGTTGATGTATTTCCTGTTGAAACTTTTTTTTTTTAAATAGCCTTTGATTTGGACAAAATTTGCATAGTTGAACTAAAAGTTTTTTGACCCCATTGGCAGATGTTTTTTTTTTTAAATTGATTTAAGCATAAAAAAGAATTATCTTCAGTCATTTTGCTTCTCCAACATAATCTTTATCCAAACTGTCATAAAAAGAAATGATGAACACATGATAGAACCAATGGAATATTAATAACTGATTATTTTGTATCTTTGAACATTTGCATATTTGTAATGGAAAACATGAGTAAGAAAATAATTTTTGCAGTGTAACACAGATGAACGTACAGATTTCATGGCTCTATAACTGGTCACTGGTCACTTTTGATTATTTGTGAAGTGGTTTGTCTGTTTATTAGTGTTGTCTTTCCATCAGAGAGTGGAGTGAAGATACCGGTGGTCTGTGTGGTTTTGGATGGTGGTCCAGGAACTCTAAACGTAAGATTTTAAAGTCATCAGTTTCGCAGATGAATGTTCTTTCATTAATCCAAATGCACATATTTATTGACAGACGATCTACAATTCAATGCTGAACAACACGCCGTGTGTCGTGCTGGAGGGATCTGGACGCCTGGCGGACGTCATTGCTCAGGTGGCGGCCCTGTCGGTGTCAAAGGTCACTGTGGTCCTTATCAGCCAGCTCTTGAAGAAGTTTTTTGGACAAGAGTACAAAAGCTTTACTGAGGTGCAGGTCATTGAGTGGACCAAGAAGGTAATGGACAAAAGCACACATATCATGACAAAACTCAAAATTACACAGTCTTAAGTGTCACAAGATCCTTCTAATATGATGATTTGCTGCTCAAGAAACATTTATGATTATTATCCATGTTGAAAACAGTCGTGCTGCTTCATATTTTTGTGGAAACTGAAACATTTTTGTTCAGGATTCTTTGATGAATATACAACCCTCTACAATGCGAGTAAATAATATCTACACTGAAAAAAATGGTGTGTTGGATTTACATGATTTAATCATGTACATCGGTTCCACATGATTCAATTAAGTTAAACAAACATCATTTATTCACATAATTTCAACAGAATGGAATTAAGTAATTTTTAAGTAACCGAATTGAGTAGCCTCACAATGATTTTAATATGGCTCCCTAACAACAGTGGTGCACACGAGGGCTTGAGACCCTGCCTCTTTAATCAAAACACATGTTTATTTTTGTATATTTTTGTTGTCACTTGACTTATCTATATCACAGTACTCAGTAGCTTTCATTATATTTGCCAGCAGTAGCACATCATATATGTGCTAAGTGTGAAATGCTATTTAATGACGTGCTGAGTCAGTCCACAGCCTAAGCAATCGCTCCGCTCTTCTCCACTATGGTAACCCAGTGTAATTTAAATGGTTCAAATAATTCCAACATAACTAAACATTAAACACTAATAAACAATATAAAATCTCCCCCTTTTTCTCATTTTGCCCAAAAACACATAAAATAACACTTAATTTCAACAATTTTACTCTAGTCGTCAAGTCCCAAGCAAAGCATGCTGGGAACTATAGCTTCAGCAAAAATCATTTTTGAGTACTTAATTGGTTCACATTCACCCCAAATAATTGAATCTAGTTGTTCGCACATTTTAGAGTATTACATTAATCGAAAGCAATGAAATCATGTTTAGAAGAGAAACACAAATTTGTTGCGTAGATCACAAATAATACGATTAAATTGGACAACATGTGTTTTCTGTTTTTTCAGTGTATCATTAGCCATTGGCTAATAAATGCTTTCGATTTTACTCGCCAGTGTGTGTGTTAGAGGCTAATAATGAGTTTAGCATAGATATATTCACTCGCTGAACACTCAGAGAAAAAGCGTTTCGCTCTCCGGAAAGCGTCAACGGATGCGCAGCGTACCCAGAGATGTATAAAGTACTAGAGACACATACTTGAGTAAAAGTACAAGTTCCTTATCAAAAAAGTGACTTGAGTAGAAGTTGAAGTGCTCTTTAAGCACCACACTTAAGTAGAAGTACTAAAGTATTCAACATTTTTTGTACTTAAGTATTGCAAGTAGTTTATTTTAAAATGTACTACTCAAGTACTGAAAGTTAAAGTACAAGTATTGTGTTATGTAGTTATTAAAGAAAGTAGTCAAAAGTTTGAACATCATATTGTTTTTATTATTTCAAATGATTAAGCTAAAGGACAATCACAATGTTGGTAGGTAATTTTTCTACATATTGTCATATAAATAACCTGAAAATACTGTAGTTCATTAAGATTAAATCTTACTATAACCACTCTTACTAAAAAAAAATGGGGTAAGCACACTTATATTCTCATTTCAAGAGGTGTTCTGAGTAAATGATTTGTTTGTAACACTTTACAATATGGTTTGATTTGTTAACATTACATTAGTTAATGTATTAGACTAATAACTAACATGAACTAACCATGATCAATACATTTGTTACTGTATTTATTAATCTTTGTTAATCTTAGTTAATAAAAATACAGCTGTTCATTGTTTGTATATGTTACTTCACAGTGCACATTAACTATGTAAACAAATCGAGAGCAATTTGAGCGCAAGACGCTCGTGTTGTTCTAAAGACAGTGGCTGCGTCCCAATTCGCCTACTTATACTACGTCCTAAAAGTATGTACTCTTTTTGTGAAGAAAAAGTACATACTTTTGAGTGTGTAGCAGAAGAGTATGCAAGCTTTGGGACATACTACTTCGTCATCTTTAACGGACTCTGTTACGTGCGTCCCGTCACCGTTTAAACTGCCCTGTCAATCATCGTGACAGTTCAAATCCCCCACTTTCAATTTAATTTCCTACCTTATCGGAGAGAAATGTAGTCGCTCGTTGATCTGCCTTTCATGAGTCTTTAGACTCCTCTCATGTGTTTGCAAAGTTAATGGCCAAACGTATCATTACAAAAGTTCTCAATGCTGCTGAAGGAGAAATATAATGTGGATAATATTGAATAAATATCTTTTCGTCTGGTTAAATACTGATAATTGCTCACTCAAACCACTTTATCTAATCCTCTCCACTTAACCGTCAGACTCGCGTAACCGTCATGTTTGTAGTTTTTTAACACTTTTTATCCGCGTTTGTAGTTCTAATCGAATCCTCGTCCATCTCGCAATGGGTTGTGGGCAATATCAGCCGTTAGAGTGCGCATCGATCTGCACTTCGGATTCTGACCAGAAATAGTAAACCATCCGGGAATCTTTGGAATACTTTTTTTAACATACTAAGATTTGGGACATACTAATTCTTTTTTCGAATACTATTTAGTACGGATAGTATGCGAATTGGTCTCTCTCTCTCGCGCTCTCTCTCTCTCGCGCTCTCTCTCTCTCGCGCGCTCTCTCTCTCGCGCTCTCTCTCTCTCGCGCTCTCTCTCTCTCTCGCGCTCTCTCTCTCTCGCGCTCTCTCTCTCTCGCGCTCTCTCTCTCGCGCTCTCTCTCTCTCGCGCTCTCTCTCTCTCGCGTTCTCTCTCTCTCGCGCTGTCTCTCTCTCGCGCTCTCTCTCTCTCTCGCTCTCTCTCTCTCGCGTTCTCTCTCTCTCGCGCTCTGTCTCTCTCGCGCGCTCTCTCTTGCACGATCTCTCTCTCTCGCGCTCTCTCTCTCTCGCGCTCTCTCTCTCTCGCGCTCTGTCTCTCTCTCGCACTCTCGCGCGCTCTCTCTCTCTCATGCGCGGTAATGTGGGTTTGGAATGGAATGATTCGTAACATTTTTATAATTGTAACGAGTAACGATGCAGCACATAAAAAAAATATCGGAGTAAAAGTATTAAACTCATCGAAAATATGTACTGAAGTAAAAGTGGAAGTAGGAGAAAAAAATAATACTCTAGTAAAGTACAGATACTGCCTTTTAGTACTTAAGTACAGTAGTGAAGTAGTTCTACTTCGTTACTATACATCTCTGAGCGTACCTGTATTTCACGTACCGTAAACTCTAGTGTGAAGGCGCACAACTCGCAGACGCCGTCGCATTGCTGCAAAACACGAGTCCCAGTCTTCCTTATTCTACGAACTTTGTAACACATGTAATGTACCATTACAGCCGTCGAGAGGAACAAATCGTGAAAGTGTGGATTATAGCATTATTTTATGATCTTTTCCCATCACATGAAGGGCTGCAGTGATGAGCATTGAGTAGACAGACGGTCTGTTGATCGCGTGAATGCATTGATCTCGTCATTGCAACACGTTTTCTCTCACAAAATGCTTTGACCACAACTAACAGCAAACACGACATCGACATGAATACAGTAAGAGCTTCGCTGTGCTGCATAACAGCGTCATTCATTATAACGGCAGTTTGGGCAAGTGTGCAGATACACTCGCGACGTGTGATTGACAGATCCGAACATTATAAAGAGAGAGTTATTTGATCGCTAATCTAGCGTCTAATCACAATTTAAATGACAGATTTGTTTCATGCTACTAACAGAAACGATGTGAATTTGATCGTTTAGTCACTGGCTTGATTCACGGATGCATGAACAGTATTAAACGATCTAGAAAGAAAGTCTGCGTGAACTTGAATGATTAGCTACACATCAGAAATCACTGATCACAGATCAGGCATTAATGAACACTGTTACTCACTGTGTGTGGCGGTGCTGTCGTATCCATATGGTCTTTGTAAAGCCTGTGCTGACATAAACTGAATCCATTTTGTCCTAATTCTCTGGGCGGGCAAAGCAGAGGAAGGGGAGGTGACCGTTCCCCGTATGACGACATACAGGGAAGATTCCAGATCATCTCAGCTCTCATTTTCTCAAAAGGCAGAGAAAGAAAGCCAGAACTCGTTTTACACCTGTCGAAATTTCTAGCCACACTGAAAAAAAATGATTATGGCCCGATTAAATTAAGCTTAATTAATTTGTGCTCGTTTAAATAATTTAAATTTCGTTTTTTTATTTTAATAAAAAAAAAAAATTCATTGGTTTTATGGGAATTGCATGTGTTTTTGTTTAAATTGAGATCAAATAAATTGATTGCGACCATGCACTTACGATAAAACATTTTTTTCAGTGCACTTGGGGACCATATACAGGCTAGGGGAACTCATATTAATGTTGAAAAACCTCATCAAATAAAATGTTCATGCCATGGGACTTTTAAATTGTCTATTCAACATTAAATCCATTTTCACATTCGTCTTGATTGAGGGGGCAGGATAGTCATGATGTATCTATACTGTACATGTACTGTAAGTGATCTAGAAGATGTTTATTTTTGACTTTCTTTAGATTCAGGACATTATCCGGTTGCCTCATCTGCTGACTGTGTTTCGTATTGACGAGGATAAAAACTATGATGTTGATGTTGCCATCCTACAGGCTCTGCTGAAAGGTACGGTCAATTTTCAGACGGCGCCTGCTCAATTCACATTTCCGGGCAGAGGGTAATTGCATTATGCTGGGAATGGTTGGATGGCGGCTTCCACTGTTGTGAGTGGATCTTTAGCTGTAATCTTGACATTATTCTTTAGGTTTTCTGTTGGAGTTGTTTAATGCTTTGGCCTGATGGTTTCCGGAAAGAATGAATCCCATTCCTGGAAGAAATCCCACAAAGTGTATATATATCGTTCAGCTCAGACGTACTTGAGCACATTTATCCTCCCTTGAGAATCTGGAAACCTCTCTGACTGCGGAAGCTGTTAGTGTTTATGCTACATGATGGATGATGCATGTCTCAAATGCTAAAGAGATTTTTTTTAACGTTGAATATTATCACAGTGCTCATGTATGGGGGTAGATTTGTTGCATTATTCCAAACAAATAGATTGTTATCCACAAATAAATGTAAAGAGATTCACAAAAATGAAATAAATTCACAAATAAATAGAATGAGATCCACAAATATATGCAGGAGTTTCACAAAAATGAATTAGATTCACAAATAAATACAATGACATTTGTGAATAAAAAAAATATCCACACATATGTTTTTATGTCACAAACACAACTCTGCCTTGCATTCATTTGTGAATCTCTTCCTGTGCATTTGTGAATCGCTTCCTCTGCATTTGTGGATCGCTTCTTGCACATTTGTAAATCGCAGCACAGCGCGTGGATTTTGAAACATTCCTAGCGTCAACACTCAAACAAATCCACAAATAGGTAGACTCCACCCACCGTCTGCTTGAGCCAATCAGATAACGGCCATATTGTGCTGACTAGAGCCATAGAGCTCTCACTAGTTCTAAACATCTCCGCGCTGTCAGTCTGTTTTAATAGGATTTAGCAGGATAGACAGCATTTTCACTGTATTTGCAGCGATTTCTGTCGAATATTAACACAATATGTGCATTGACTTCGATTAGGCTTTACAGTAGCATTTTATTCTGGGGAGAGATAAAGAAAAGACAACGTTAATCTTTTTTTGAGTGATCTGGTCATTTTATTTGGGTCATGACAGTACAACATGATATTACATCGTTGAGTATTGTAGTCAATCACGGGCATTTCTGTTGAAAATAATAACCAATCAATCACAGTGTTTCCCACACATAGACTAACTTTTTTTTAACGCTATTTAAAACGTTCAGCTGCATTTCCTTTATCTGCTCTCCCTCCGTCTCTCTGTCACTCACGCGCGTCTCTCGCTCTCAAATTGCCAAACCTGCTTTTGATATGAAACAAAGTCTAAGCGTTTACATTTTTTTAAGTTTTAAAACGATATTCAAACAATAAAAAGTGGTGTGGCACTAATGAGTAAAGTCAGAGGCGTTGAAAAACTACCTGCTCTCATCTCCCAGCGGCACGCGCGGTCACGTGGTTCATGGAGCTCTCAGACGCTTTTGACTGAAAGATCTCAGAGAATCTAAAAACTGTTGAAATGACAGATAGCATCTGGATATAGTAGCTGTTGCAGTGGTGCTCACGTTATCTAACTGAAGTCTAACGATATATTATATAACACTAAACATTACCTCTAACGTGCTTCACAAAATACATCTTCTATCAAAATTCCTGAGAGGTCAACTAATGTCATAAAATCTCAAAATATGCAGTAATTTCATCAGTTTGCCAGGAGTGTGCTTGAGATAACCTACACTGAAATGAATGGGGTTCAGGGTTCAATGCTGGAACTATTATTGGTCACTCCATGACACTCTATGGGAGTGGTAACTAACGGCTCTGGACAAAACGTGATTGGTTGGAGCGAGAATGTGCTACGATTGGTCAGCACAATATGGCCGTTATCTGATTGGCTCAAGCAGACGGTGGGTGGAGTCTACCTATTTGTGGATTTGTTTGAGTGTTGACGCTAGAAATGTTTCAAAATCCACGCGCTGTGCTGCGATTTACAAATGTGCAAGAAGCGATCCACAAATGCAGAGGAAGCGATTCACAAATGCACAGGAAGAGATTCACAAATGAATGCAAGGCAGAGTTGTGTTTGTGACATAAAAACATATGTGTGGATATTTTTTTTATTCACAAATGTCATTGTATTTATTTGTGAATCTAATTCATTTTTGTGAAACTCCTGCATATATTTGTGGATCTCATTCTATTTATTTGTGAATTTATTTCATTTTTGTGAATCTCTTTACATTTATTTGTGGATAACAATCTATTTGTTTGGAATAATGCAACAAATCTACCCCCATACTCATGTGCTCGCTTATAGACACACTTGACTTGTCTGTGAATTGGATGCTCGTCGTGACCAACACAGTTCTTCAGTGAAGCACAAAAAGAGATGTTAGACAGAAGGTGACGAGGGTTTGAGCTGTTTTTGAACCGTCCACCCTGTGTAAAATTAAAGGGATAATGTTTATTTTTGTATGAAAGCCACATAAAATGATCATTTGATTCAAGTAAAGCCTCATAAACTTTCTTTTAGAGGAGTATAACTTAAGTAAATAAGTAAAAGTTAAATGATAGTCCTGCAGAAGTGTTATTTTAGTGTTATTTATATACTAAAGCGTCACTTTCACTTACACTATACGTCACGTCACTATTATATTATTTATTAATTTGCTTTTATTTTACTTTTAATAATTTAGTAATGTGCTTTTGTCATGTTTATTCATTTTTTATTTATATATTTCTTTTTATATTTGTAATGTAAGGCAACATTTTTGTTTTATTTTATTTTTGTTTATGAATAAATTAAATTAAATTAATAAATTAATTATTAATATATATATATTTTAAATATTTTTTTACTTATTTTATAAAGTTTGTTCGTTCGTTAGTTAGTAAGTTAGTTATGTTCGTTCGTTAGTTAGTAAGTTAGTTATGTTAGTTTGTTCGTTAGTTAGTTAGTTATGTTAGTTAGTTTGTTTGTTCGTTTGTTCGTTTGTTCGTTAGTTCGTTAGTTTGTTAGTTAGTTAGTTTGTTCGTTAGTTCGTTAGTTTGTTAGTTAGTTAGTTAGTTAGCTAGTTCGTTCGTTCGTTAGTTTGTTTTGTTAGTTCGTTTGTTAGTTAGCTAGTTTGTTCGTTTGTTTGTTTGTTTGTTTGTTAGTTTGTTTTTGTTAGTTAGTTAGTTAGTTAGTTAGTTAGTTAGTTAGTTTGTTTGTTTGTTTGTTTGTTTGTTTGTTTGTTTGTTTGTTTGTTTGTTTGTTTGTTAGTTAGTTAGTTAGCTTGTTCGTTCATTGGTTAGTTTGTTTTGTTAGATAGTTTGTTAGTTAGCTAGTTCGTTCGTTAGTTAGTTTGTTTTGTTAGTTAGTTTGTTAGTTAGCTAGTTCGTTCGTTAGTTAGTTAGTTAGTTTGTTTGTTTGTTTGTTTGTTTGTTTGTTAGTTTGTTAGTTTGTTAGTTAGCTAGTTAGTTAGTTCGTTAGTTAGTTAGTAAGTTAGTTAGTTAGTTAGTTAGTTAGTTAGTTAGTTAGTTAGTTAGCTAGTTCGTTCGTTCGTTCATTAGTTAGTTTGTTTTGTTAGTTAGTTAGTTAGTTAGTTAGTTAGTTTGTTTGTTTGTTTGTTTGTATGTTTGTTAGTTTGTTTGTTTGTTTGTTTGTTTGTTTGTTTGTTTGTTAGTTAGTTAGTTAGTTAGTTAGTTAGTTAGCTAGCTCGTTCGTTCGTTCGTTCGTTAGTTAGTTAGTTAGCTAGTTCGTTCGTTCATTGGTTAGTTTGTTTTGTTAGTTAGTTTGTTAGTTAGCTAGTTCGTTTGTTAGTTAGTTTGTTTGTTTGTTAGTTTATTTGTTTGTTAGTTTGTTAGTTTGTTCATTCATTAGTTTGTTAGGTAGTTCGTTAGTTTGTTCATTCGATAGTTAGTTAGCTAGTTAGTTAGTTAGTTAGTTAGTTCGTTAGGTAGTTTGTTAGTTTGTTCATTCGTTAGTTAGGTAGTTTGTTAGTTTGTTCGTTAGTTCGTTAGTTAGTTAGTTAGTTAGTTAGTTAGTTAGTTTGTTTGTTTGTTTGTTTGTTTGTTAGTTAGTTAGTTAGTTAGTTAGCTAGTTTGTTCGTTCATTCGTTCGTTCGTTCGTTAGTTAGTTAGTTAGCTAGTTCGTTCGTTCGTTCGTTCGTTTGTTTTGTTAGTTAGTTAGTTTGTTAGTTAGTTAGCTAGTTTGTTCGTTAGTTTGTTTGTTTGTTTGTTTGTTTGTTAGTTTGTTAGTTAGTTTGTTTGTTTGTTAGTTTGTTTGTTAGTTTGTTAATTCGTTAGTTTGTTCATTCAATAGTTAGTTAGCTAGTTAGTTCGTTAGGTAGTTTGTTAGTTTGTTCATTCGTTAGTTAGGTAGTTTGTTAGTTCGTTAGTTTGTTCATTCGATAGTTAGTTAGCTAGTTAGTTAGTTCGTTCGTTAGGTAGTTTGTTAGTTCGTTAGTTCGTTCATTAGTTAGTTAGTTAGCTAGTTCGTTAGTTAGGATGTTTTGTTTGTTAGTTTGTTAGTTAGCTAGTTCGTTCGTTAGTTTGTTTGTTTGTTCTTTCGTTCGTTAGTTAGTTAGTTAGTTAGTTAGTTTGTTAGTTAGCTAGTTCGTTCGTTCGTTCGTTTGTTTGTTTGTTTGTTTGTTCGTTTGTTAGTTAGTTAGTTTGTTTGTTAGTTTGTTTGTTCGTAAGTTAGTTCGTTAGTTTGTTAGTTTGTTCTTTCGTTAGTTAGTTAGTTTGTTCCTTCGTTAGTTAGTTAGTTAGTTAGTTAGTTAGTTTGTTAGTTAGCTAGTACGTTCGTTAGTTTGTTTGTTTGTTTGTTTGTTTGTTCGTTCGTTAGTTCGTTAGTTTGTTAGTTTATTCTTTTGTTAGTTAGTTAGTTAGTTAGTTTGTTAGTCAGTCAGTCAGTCTGTTTGTTTGTTTGTTTGTTAGCTAGTTAGACTCGAGGACATTTCCCCCCCTCCTTGATTATGAGGAGAAATACAAAAGACGAACTGGTAAGAATAGTTAAACCTCTAGACGTGTTGTGTCTCCTCAGCCTCCAGAAGTGATGAACATGCTGGCCGACAGTCCTGGGAGAGACAGCTGGAGCTCGCGGTGGCCTGGAACCGGGTCGACATCGCAGAGACTGAGATCTTCACCGAGGAGAGCCAGTGGACGGTGGGTAACAATAACGCAAAACCTACGAGAATTACAGAAGATAAAACTATATTGAAATGCCACAGTGAAATAATGGTAATTAATATTTTCTGAAATACATCAAGTTTGTTTACTGCACAGTTTGTGCCCCTATTATGCTATTTTTAAGGTTCCTAGTTTAGTTTTAGAGTCTCCTACAACAGGTTTACATGCATCAAAGGTCAAAAACACTTTAATTTTCTCATAATAGCATCACGTCTTTTCTCACAGTGTCTGAAACCATTTGATCAAACTCCTCCTTCCTGAGAGTCTACTCTGCTCTGATTGGTCAGATGGCCCAGTCTGCTGTGATTGGTCTACTCTGCTTTGAGAGACAATAACTCCATTTATCTACACTTTGATCTTTAAACTGTGAAGACCTTTTACATTAAAAGACAGCTCTATCACACACTGCATATCTGAAAAGCACAACAGGGGCACTTTAACGTCTTTTCACTTGTTATTTGGTCAGGGGTTCACAAACTTTTGCATAACTCATTATTTAAAGCTACACTGTGTGATATTTCCCCCCATCTAGTGGTGAAAAGGTATATGACCATCCAGTGAATATTAGTTTCTGTTCCTCTCAATTCCGATTTCGTTTTAACTCCTACAGTGGCCGATTTAGTCCAAGATTAACATGGCTTCCAGTTCGACCTCGTCCACATTCGACACGGTGCCATCGAGTGTTAAAACGCCAAAGGCGAAGCTTGAATTTACGGGTATGTCCCTCTTTGGCTAATGTACTTTCAAGATGGAGGGGCAACATGGCGACCCGCATTCGAACCCTCACCCGTATATATTTTCAATGGCATATTATAAACTTACGAGAATACTTTATTACTTGAAAGAAGTAAATATACATTAATGAGCACATATATTTTTGAAAGAACTAAGTGTTTTAGCTAAGAATAAACTAAAAAAGTTATACAGTGTAGCTTTAAAGGGTTTGTAAACCACGATTTCACTATTCTAACTTTAGCTAGCGTGTAATGTTGCTGCTTGAGCATAAACAACATCTGCAAAGTTACAACGTTCAAAGTTTAAAGTAAAGGGAGATATTTGCTTTTAAAGAAATCAGTTTCTAAGGACTACAGCAAACGGCCAGCAGGCGACTACAGACATTCCTCCAGGGTTGGTGACATCACCAGGCTCAATATTTACATAAACCCCTCCTCCGAGAATATTAAATAAGGGGGGGTGAGGCCATTTTGTATCGCGGCGCTGTTGTGGTATAGTTAGGCTGGAGTGTTGTTGTCGCGATGCAGAGGAAACGCTGTTATTTTCATCCGGATTGCAGGTCTGGGGTACTTGCTTTGTTCAGCCTTCCTTGTGGGACGGGGGTGCGTTGCAGAGCGTTTAACATACAGCATGTTATATGCACACGTGTGTTTGAGACGGAGGGGAACAGGCGCGGGGCTCCCGCAGCACATCTCACGGAGGAAAACTTCCACCGTCTTCGCGATTTCAATGCCGGATTTGCACAACGTCAGCTGCGTGAAAAAAACACTGCCAGTGCGTGGATGCACGACGCGCGCGCTGCACATTTCACGGAGGAAAACTTCCACAAACTTCCACAAACTTCGCGAGTTCAATTCAGGATATGCACAACGGCTTGTCCTGAAAGCTGGATTTACAAACAGAAGCTGTTTACGGGCCACAACCTGTAAGTCTGATTTATATTTCATCGATCTGTTTTCCTGTAATAGGTTGTAGCAAGGAAGTAAACAAATGACAACGCTGTTCTGCAAACCAGTCTGTTAAATGCTCATTCATACTTAACGTTATCCGACGAACACCTAACGTTACAAACACTAACGTTAAAATCTCAACAGCGAACCTGGCATTAGTGTAAATGATTCTTTGATTAGAGCTTTTATGTATTGTTTATCTACAGGCATGCTAAACATGGTTCTGTGTGTGATTTGGCTAACTTACTAGTAAAGCCAGTGCTTAGTGTTCGTTTTGGGTTAGTTCTTGCGACAGATATTTGGCTATAATCGTTCTAAAAATACAAAAGTTAAAGTGCCATTCAGTAGCGATCACTATAGATCCGCAGTCTTTACTCTTGAGGACTGAACAGCTTCTGCTCGATCATCTTCACTAAAATGTTCTGGGTCTGATTCGGGCTCAGATTGGTATGGTTTTATTGAAAACATTGTTTCTAATAATGTTACTGCCAAAGCACAGCCTCCGGTAAAGGTAAGGGGCGTGACGTTTCCGACAAACGTGCACTGCGGTTAGCGAATCACAACACACTGGGCCAGCTAACCAATCAGAGCCCATCGCGTATTTTTGAGGGACTGGCTTCATACAACCCGGAAAGCATCAGACCGTTTTACAAGGAGGGACAGAGCAGTGTAGAATAAAGGTCAAATATATGAAAAATAAGGCTTTTTTTTTTTAAACGAAGCATGAACACATATTACAGTGCACACCACAAACACAGTAAAGCCTTCAAAACAATGTGTTTTACCACCCCTTTAAGGAAAAACTAGGTTCCTATAGTGCCCATGGAGTCTCATTGAGTGTTTATTATGTTGGGTTTGTCATGATTTGTTGATTTCTTTCCCGTCTCAGTCTTGTGATCTGCATCCGGCCATGTTTTCTGCACTGGTGGGCGACAAACCTGAGTTTGTGCGGCTGTTGCTGGAGAATGGGGTGTGTGTGCGGAAGTTTCTGGAACACGAGGAGACGCTCTGTAAGCTCTACGCCCACCTGCCCGCCTGCTTCTTCCTGCGCAAGCTGGCAAAACGGGTCCAGGGGGGCAAAAACCGCAGGGGTCAAGCGCCGACCCCCGGAAGCGAGAAGATTTCCTTGAGTCACGTGTCTGTAGAAGTGCGCCACCTGCTGGGAAGTTTCACTCAACCGTTATACGTCTCTTCATGCTACAAGCCAACCAATGATCATGTGCGCTTAACGGCAAGTTTAAGACAAAAACACCTCTGGGGGAAAAGTGAAAAAAGTAATAATAAAAAAATTTCACATTACAGTACAGTGTTTTTTTAGTATTATTTATATAGTATTATAGTATTTATTAATATCAATATTTTATATTTTCAGTTTAAGATGAGTATAACTTAAGTAAATAAGTAAAAGTTGAATGATAGTCTTGCAGAAGTGTTATGTTAGTGTTATTTATATACTAAAGCGTCACTTTCACTTTGGCTATACGTCACGTCACCTATTATAGTATTTATTAATTCGCTTTTTTATTTTATTTTTTTATTTTTAGTAATTTAGTGATGTGCTTTTGTCATGTTTATTAGTTATATATATATACATACATATATATATAATTTTAATATTATTTGTAATGTAAGGCAACATTTTTGTTTTGTTTTATTTTTGTTTATTTAATTTAGTTTAGTTTAGTTACCAAAAACATTTGTAAATATTTTTATTTATTTTAGTTAACAATAACAGCTCTGCACATAAGGCAACATTTCTCATTTTTAATCAAGGCAACTTAGTTGCCCTGATTAAAAATGAGAAATGTTGCCTTATGTTTATATTTAATCTAATTATTTAATTTAATTTAATTTATGATAAAAATATTATTATTTTATTTTAATTAATTAATTTATTAATTTATTTATTTTATTTATTTTGATTGATATTTATATAGTATTATAGTATTTATTAATATTCATACTTTATATTTTCAGTTTTAATTTAAATGTAAGTTTTAATTTTTATTTTTTAATGTAATTTTGGTTTTTGTCATTTTAGTACTTTAGCTTACACTTATTTTATTTTGGTTATTTGCCAAAGCCACATTTCTAATTTCTTTTTTTGTTGTTGTAAGTTCTTCATCTCATGTATTTATATTTAATTTTATTTTAGATGTATTTCAATTAACAAAAAAGATTTTTAATAGGTTTATTTAACAATGAAAACACTAACAGTTTTTAAAAAATATATTTTTGGCTTTTTTTATTATTATTTAGTTTAAAGTCATTTTAATAATTCATCTTGAACATATTTGACTTCAGTTAGTTGCCAAGGAAATATTTAAAATTTGCAAACTTTTTAATATTTTTTAATAGTTTAAGTTAAGATTCACAATGTTTTTTTCATTTCAAATCTCTTTTTTTTGCCTGGTTTCTCACCTAAATATAGTTTTGAGAATGTTATTTTGACTGTAGAACAAGAAAAAATATTGATGTTGTATAGATAATGATAAACTGGGTTATTAACTGGCATGGAAATGCAAATAATCTCAAAGATCCTAAAGTAGGCTTCTTTTCTTCATACAAAATATAATTTAATATTACTTATTTTTTGAGGTGAAAAATAACCTGTGCATGTTTTTGATATGCTTTGTGAGAATCATCAATAAATAAGATCATCAAACTATAAAACGTAATGATGAGAGTGTGTCTTTAATTCATTCTCAGGTGCTGTCCAAAGGGCCGGTGGAGCTGCCGTGTTCTGGTGAAGACCCGACCGCAGACCCGGTTTGGGACCCGGGCCGGGATCTCTTCCTCTGGGCTGTGGTACAGAATAACCCAGAACTGGCAGAGATCGGCTGGGAGCAGGTACAGCACGGACTCTTTATATTCACCTGTTTTCTGCTTCATTTTGGTGGTAGAAGCTGATATTTTATCCTACTCTTTGGTAAAAAAGTTATTATTATTTGATTATTATTTATTAAAATGTGACCCCGGAGCACAAAACCAGTCCTGCGTCTCACGGGTATACTTGTGGCAATAGCCAACAATACACTGTACGGGTCAAAATTATACATTTTTCTTTTATGCCAGAAATCATTAGGATATTAAGATCATGTTCCATGAAGATATTTTGTAAATTTCCTACTGTAAATATACAAAAAATATATTATTAGTAGTAATATGCATTGCTAAGGACTTCATTTGGACAACTTTAAAGGAGATTTTCCTCAATATGTAGATTTTTTTGTACCCTCAGATTCCAGATTTTCAAATAGTTGCATCTCGGCCAAACATTTCTATCCTAACAAAGCATACATCAATGGAAAGATTATTTATTTAGCTTTAGATTATGTATAAATCTCAATTTCCAAAAATTAACCCCTATGACTGGGTTTTGTGGTCCAGGGCCACAAATGTACTATTATAGTATTTATTGATTTTAAATGAGCTTTTATTTTCATTTTGGTTTAAGAAATTTTTTGTTATGTGTTTTTTGCCATTTTTGCTTTTTTATATTTCTATTCTTTAGTTTATTTTTATTTAAGTTTTATTCATTTTAATTCTTCAAACTTAAACTTATTTATTTCAGTTTGTTTAATTTCTCATTTTTGATCAAGGCAACATTTGTAAGGATTTCATCTAATTATTTTGTTAATTCATTTATTGTTATAAATTTGTATTTTATTTATTGTTATAAATTTTTTTAATGTAACATTTTTTTTTGTTTTCTTTTTAGTTCTGATGGATAACAAAAATCGTAGTCTATTTTCAACCCAACTTGGGTTATTTTTAACCCAGCATTTTTTAGAGTGTTTTGTAGTTTGCATATATGCATTCATTTAAAGGATTAGTTCACTTTTAAATAAACTTTTGCTGATAATTTACTCACCCCCATGTCATCCAAGATGTCCATGTCTTTCTTTCTGCAGTCGAAAAGAAATTAAGGTTTTGGATGAAAACAGTCCAGGGTTTTCCTCCATATATTGGACTTCAATGGGCTCCAAACGGTTCAAGGTCCAAATGACAGTTTCAGTGCAGCTTCAAAGGGCTTTAAACGACACCAGATGATGAATAAGGGTCTTATCTAGACAAACCATCAGTTTCTGTGAGAAACCCAGCAGTATTTATGCTATTATTGTACCTCTTTTCAGACGAGCGTGATCATCTCTGAGCTCCGCCATAACTTCCACTAAGTGAGGTCAAAATACGAGCCTGGCCATAGATGTATACGTAGATGCCTCATTAGCGCCTGCACGGATCAGTAGATTGAGGAATCTACAATTGATATATCTATGACCACGATCGTATTTTGACCTCACTTAGCGGAAGTTATGGCTGAGCTCAGAGATGATCACGTTCGTCTGATAAGAGGTAAAATAATCATAAATACTGCTGGGTTTCTCTCAGAAACTGATGGTTTGTCTAGATAAGACCCTTATTCATCATCAGGGGCCAGTTGCATAAACCGTTAAGACTAGTCTTACAAGTTAGACATAAATTTTTTTTCTTTAAGACTGTTCACAATTTTTTTAAATCAGTTACATAAAAACATAGACTGGCCTAATTTGATACGAAAAGTAAGACTGAATGCCCCTTGCCTAACTGCTAGTGGCTCATACTAGATCTTAAGACACTGTCTTAACATAATGGCTTAGTTTATGCAACTGGCCCCTGGTGTCGTTTAAAGCCCTTTGAAGCTGCACTGAAACTGTCATTTGGACCTTGAACCGTTTGGAGCCCATTGAAGTCCATTATATGGAGAAAAACCCTGGAATGTTTTCATCCAAAACCTTAATTTCTTTTCGACTGCAGAAAGAAAGACATGGACATCTTGGATGACATGGGGGTGAGGAAATTATCAGCAAAAGTTTATTTAAAAGTGAACTAATCCTTTATTTACCCTGCTGGTAAATACTGATATGATTGCATTAATGTAGTATAATCAGATTCTGTATTTAAATAGCAGTTTGTAGATGCCCAGAGTGTGTGTGTGTGTGTGTGTGTGTGTGTGTGTGTGTGTGTGTGTGTGTGTGTGTGTGTGTGTGTGTGTGTGCGTGTGCGTGCGTGTGTTGCAGTGCAGAGACTGTATCGCAGCCGCTCTGGCAGCCAGTAAGATCTTGAGGAAACTGGCTCAGGAGAGCGGCGAGGATGATAGCGAAGAGGCGAAGGAAATGAGAGAACTCGCCAACCACTATGAGAAGCAAGCCATCGGTATGACGTTACACACATCACCTCAAACCCTCCGCCCTGAGCTGTGATCTTGAACCGTGTGTGTGTGTGGCTTCCTGTCCCAGGCGTCTTCAGCGAGTGTCACAGCTGGGATGTTCAGCGGGCGCAGAAGCTGCTGATCCGCATCTCTCCGTCCTGGGGCAGAAGCACCTGTCTGTGGCTCGCTCTGGAGGCCGATGATAAAAGCTTCATCGCTCACTCCGGAGTCCAGGTGAACAAACCCTGTCAGAAATACCAATGGCATATCAAACTCGGATAGAGACAGAGCGACACGCGTCATAATCTGAAGACCACGCCCACCGGGGGGGAAAACAATCAAACCGTCTCCATTGACTTTGCATTGCGTGAGGCGCCTCCTTGTCATTTCGGACTTATTACAAAAAACTGAACAATGTATAAAAGCTGAAATGTGACAAGGTGTACAGCAAACAAGCTAAACAAAACCCAGAAGCAAAAACCCAGACGTTTTTTTAAGCTGTTGACCCAAAAAACGAGCGTTTAAGGACAAAAAAGTGGAATCGGGCCATTGAGACAGAGCGCGACGGGCCATATTACACTGAGAACTACGACGACTAGAGGGGAACATAATCAGCGACAGTAAATATAATATATAAAACAGACATTTGGATATTTGACTTAACAGTGACAAAATGTTTACTGCACACATACACATACTGAGACATACTGAGTGTCAGGATCCCAAAATTTCCCCATTCTTCAGCTGAAGCTTCACTTCATATTGCCTGTATCCACTTTTATCTTCTTAAACGCTCGTTTTTTGGGGTCGACGGCTTATAAAAACTTATTTCTGTGTTTTTTAGCTTGTTTGTGTCACAAAACAGGAAATAACAGGCGGCAGGCAGAGATGAGGGATCCAAATGCAGGGGAGAATTTAATGAAACAAACAATCAAAAAGCAGGAACAAAATAACACTGAGAAAATATAACCATTCAAAAGCAGGACTCCAGAACAAAACAAACCAGAAAACCACAGAGAACTGGGAACAGGATAACCTGCATGACATGAAACATTAAACAACGACAGACAGAGAACCAGAGAAAACATGGGCTTTATATACACACAGCGGAGCTAAATGAGATAACAAGGTGTGTGGTGAATGGGAACACCTGGGAAAACGAATCGACATGGAAAAACTACAAAGAACTACAAAACTCCACAGGAACAGGACACAGAAAAGAACACAGAACCTAGTCACAAATAAACTTCAACATAAAAGTCCCAAATGTGCAAAACACAGAACAGATGTGACAGTTTTGCTGTACACTTTGTCACATATCAGCTTTTAGACATTGTTCTGTTTTTTGTTATAAGTCCGAAATGACAATGAGGCAGCCTCACGCAATGCAAAGTCAATGGAGAGCGTTGGATTGTTTTCCCCCCCGGTGGGCGTGGCCTAAATACGCTCTGTCTCTATAGGAGAAACTACTTCAGCATCAAAAAATCAGTAGAAAACATATTGATTTTAATGACTGATATCATCATTACAGTAACTGTAATTTCACAAGAGTACTGTAAATCATTAATTACAATTGTACTGTAAAAATACAGCGCACTACTGAATACATACTTTCAAACTAAGTAAAATTACAGTAGAAATAATGTATGTGTATATATATATTGCACAGATGACAAAACAATAACAACAGCAACAATAATAATAACACATAATATTATACACATTTTTGCTTTTCTTATTTATGCAATTATATTTATATATTGTTTTGAGGTCTTAATGGTTGCAATTATTAATATTATTATACAATTATAAAATGTCGGGATTCCAAATATGGATGGGAGAAAGTACTTCAACATCAAAAAAATTGCACATCTCCTTGAATATAAAACATATTGATTTTAATGACTGATATCATATAGATTTTAATTTTAAGCATTCAATAACCAATATGCTGAATTTGATTTTTGATTTTTGATGCAATAATTTTTTTTAACCCTTTAAAGAACAGTTATTTATTATGAATATTGCATAAATAAATAATTATTATTATATTGCATAGATTAACATAATTTGTACAGTTTTAATAATAATAATAATAATAATAATAACCATTATTATCTTATTATTTTTTCTTTCTCTAAAGAATTGTTTTAATATTATACACCTTATTGTTATTTAAACAGTTATATATTATAAAAAATTTTGTTGTGGTCTTCATGGTTGCAAATTATTCTTATTCTTATTATTCTTGCCTAACCGATATACAGAACCAATTTTTAATTATTGTATTTCTGTTTTTTGAAACAATAAGAAATAATCTTATTAAATATTACACAAAAAATTATATATATATATATATATATAGAGAGAGCGAGAGAGAGAGAGCACAGATAACAAAACAATAATTTCTACAACAACAGCAGCAATAATAACTCTTGTTGTTATTAATATTCCACACATTTTTGTTTATTTATTATGAATAGTACATAAATAGATTATTATTAATAGTAGTTATATGTACAACAATAATAACAACAACCATTATTATCTTATTATTTTTTCTTTTTCTAAAAAATATAAAATATTATATACACATTATTGTTATTTAAGCTGTATTTAAAAAAAAATTGTTGTGGTCTTAATGGTTGCAAATTATTCTTATTCTTGCCTAATCAAGAACCAATTTTTAATTATTGTATTTCTATTTTTTGAGACTATAATAAATAATTAGTTATTAAATATTACATAAAAATAATATTATATTATGTTTATATATATATATATATATATATATATATATATATATATATATATATATATATATATATATATATATATATATATATATATATATATATATATATATATATATATATATATATATATATATATATATAATATTGCACAGATAACAAAACAATAATTTGTACAATATCAACAATAATAATAATAATATAATAATATATCTTATTGTTATTAATATTCTATGCATTTTTGTTTTTATTATTTATGCAATTATATTTATATATTGTTTATGTCTTAATGATCGCAAATTCTTATTCTAGCCTAACCAATATGCAGAATAAATTTTTAGTAATTATATTTCTGTTTTTTTTTTAGACAATAATAAATAATTGCTAGAATATTAAAGAGGTTATTAAATATTACATAAATAAATATAATATAATTAATATAATACAATACAATACACAGATAACAATATAATTTGTACAACAACAGCAACAATAATAACAATTTATTGTTATTAATATTATACACATCTTTGTTTATTTATTATGAATATTACATAAATAGATTATTATTATTATTAGTAGTAGTAGTAGTAGTAGTAGTAGTAGTAGTAGTAGTAGTAGTAGATTGCATAGATTTTGATTGCATAGATAGGTTTTTCTAAAAAGTATTAAATATTATATACACATTGTTATTTAAGCTGTTGTTTATTAAATAAAATTGTGTTGTGGTCTTAATGGTTGCAAATTATTCTTATTCTTGCCTAACCAAGAACCAATTTTTAATGATTGTATTTCTGTTTTTTGAGACAATAATAAATAACTAGTTATTAAATATTACCTAAAAAAAAAATTATATTATGTTTTATATATAGATATATATTGCACAGATAACAAAACAATAATTTGCACAACATCAACAATAATAATATATCTTATTGTTATTAATATAATTTTTTTTTTAATTATTATTTATGCAATTAAAATTCTATATTGTTTTGAGGTCCCAAATTCTTATTCTTGCCTAACTAATATGCAGAATTCATTTTTAATTATTGTGTTTCAGTTTTTTTTGAGACAGTAATAAATAATTGCTAGAATATTAAAGAAGTTATTAAATATTACATAAATAAATATAATATAATTAATATAATACAATACACAGATAACAAATCAATAATTTGTACAACGACAGCAACAATAATAAAAAGTTATTGTTATTAATATTATTATTTTTTTAACGTTTTTCTAATGCAATTATATTTATATATTGTTTTGTGGTTTAATGGTTGCAAATTATTAGCAGTATTATTCAAATTTTGCTCATGGTTCAAGACTTCAAGTTGTTTTGGGATTGCAGATATATATATTTTTGCAGTCATGTCTATTAGCTTACATGTTTGTCACGTGAGAATGAATGGGTGGGGAAATATATCATGTACAATTCAATAAGAGTTCCTTTTCCTGTGTCTCCGTCAGGCCCTGCTCACTCAGATCTGGTGTGGAGAGCTGTCTGTGGATAATCCACACTGGAAGGTGCTTCTGTGCATGGTCTTCTTCCCTCTCATATACACCGGATTCCTGATCTTCAGGTAAAAACTATATTAAAAGTGTCTAATTAAACATGGAAACCGAAGCTTTTGAGCTGCCAGGTCTGTGAGTCATTACATGCACACACCATCAGATGGCAGCGTTGCACACTTAATAATTACAGAGCACTTCTACCATAAAAAGTGGCTTTCAATGACTCTCAATGTTAAAATGCTCTCTCGCAGACGTGATGAAGACATCCAGAGACAGGCCAAGAGAACGGAGCAGCAGAAGCTGACGATAGATTCAGTCTTTGCCGGAAACTCAGATGGCAAGATCAAACGCCATTTACGGTTAGTTGAGTTACAAACATCACACATTGAGTTACAAACACATTCCCACTGCAGTGAAAGGAGAGAAGACTGCATTTAAATGCTAGCCTGACGTGATTATACTCAGATTCTAGTCAGAATATGAGTCTGCTCCTGCTCCATTGGGCTGTGATTATGGGGTGTGTTTCAACCGAATCAACCGCACTCGATTGGATAGACCTACAACCAATCAGAGCAAGTGATGTATGTTGGGCGACGCATAGTTGTCAACAGAACTCAACTGCACACACGCCGGAAGAAGTAGAAGAAGAAGATGAGTGTAAGCGATCTTTGCCGGTGTTGTAAACAGAATTTAAGGATACACAGAGTACTTACCAACACCATCATCATTTCTGAGAGCAATAGTAAAAGTGAACTCATATACGAACAAGTTCTCCATTTAGTAAACGAGTTCAACCCAAGCGCTATTTAGTGACGTGATGATGACGTCACTGTTGATCATCTGTCCATCAGCGTATAAAGCCCGCCCTGATGATTTGATTGGTCCGAACAGCTTCTGGTTCCAGCATAGTTGCTCCACAACGGATCAAGTCCCGACCAAACTTCCTGAACTCAAATGTTGTGGGCGGGGCTACGTTCGGCTGGCATCCAGACTAGTTAAAGGGTTAGTTCACCCAAAAATGAAATTTCTTCCATTAATGACTCACCCCAATGTTGTTATACACACCCGTAAGACCTCCGTTCATCCTCGGGACACAGTTTAAGATATTTTAGATTTAGTCCGAGGGCTTTCAGTCCTTTGAATGTAAGTGTATGCACACTTTGCTGTCCACGTCCAGAAAGGTAATGAAAACATCATCAAAGTAGTCCAAATGTGACATCATTTGGTTAGTTAGACTCTTTTGAAGCGTCGACAATACATTTTACAACCACACAGGATCGTTTTATAATGGAGAGTGATGGAGATGCAACATTGTTTAAATTAATGTTAATGTTTTTCTTGTATTTAGCCCTCAGGTATTCCTTACTAATTGCTCACACTCATACTCATTGATGGTCAAATGTGGCCACACCTTAACTATTTTTCAATTGAATAAATGTTCTATGTTTTAGTTCAATAATATTTATTTAATATTTTGAGATATTTTGGTACTAAATACTATTTGTGCAATAATTATGGTCCATTAATGACCACTTAAAATATTTTTCTTCTAATATTTGTATTATTTATATTACAATTAGTATAGTAATTAAGGTTAAATTAGAGAATTCTTATTCAAAGAGGCTTATTATAGTCATTTTGTGGCTCGAAAAATAATAATTGTAATGCCATTACCCACTGGTGCCTTTATGGCTCTTTAATCAATATACATGTATCTAATCTAGTTGCTCAAAAAAGTATTGCAGTTTTGCATTTTAATAAATATTTAGATATGATCAAACACTAGATTTCTTTAAATGTGAAATTTTAAAATGTTAATAACGTACATATCCTTATTTCCTTATATGAAAAGTAGGCTATGAATTGATACTGAAATTGAAATCGATATACCGTCGTATACCGTCAGCCCCTCAATGTTAGCATATAGAAACGTATGGAAGCATACGGGTAGCAATATTCAATTTGAAATGTAATATGCAAAATGGCAATGTATTTCTGTATTTAAATTTACATTGTCCATACCGAATGTGCAACATCTGGAACAAATTGCTAATTCAAATTCAGTAATATAATTTAAATGAGCTATTTCATACACTAGTTGCATTTTCAACTCCACATTTAATTTCTCTACATTCATTGCGGGACATTTAATGAAAATGCAATCGTGTCTAAACTGTGAGTGTTAATGCAATCAAGAAAAATTACATTTAAAGGGTTAGTTCACCCAAAAATTAAAATTAGCCCATGATTATTTACTCACCCTCAAGTCATCCTAGGTGTGTATGACATTCTTCTTTCAGACGAATAAAATCTGAGTTATATTAAAAATGTTCTGGCTAATCCAAGCATTATAATAGCAGTAATAGTTGCTCTGTTTTTGAAGTTTTGAATGCATCTGTCCGTCAAATAACTGCTCCACACGGCTCTGGGGTGTTAATAAAGGCCTTCTGAAGCGAATCGATGCATTTGTGTAAGAAAAATATCCATATTTAAAAATGTATTTCATTTTTTTCTATGGCTCTGCATTAGCCGTCCCCGCGCCATCACTTCCAGCGAATAAGGTCAAAATACAAGCAAAATACCAGCGCGATCATAGATATATACATAGATTCCTCATCAGTGCCTGCGCAGATCGGTCAAATGAGGCATCTATGTATCTATATCTTTGATCGCACCAGTATTTTGACCTTATTCGCCGGAAGTTATGGCGCTGGGAAAACTAGATGACATTCGTCTGATAAGAGGTAAAAAAATAACATAAATACTGTTGGGTTTCTTGCAGAAAACGATCGTTTCGTGTCTTAAGACATCAATGTGTCGTCACGAGCCGCAGGGTTTAATGAGGATTCGTATGTCTGTGTTTTTACTCTCATTGCTCTCATACTCTAAAATATCCCCATTGACATCATTTATAAGACTATCACACAGTTAAAAATATTAATTTGTGTTCTACTGAAGAAACAAAGACACTTGGATCTTGGATGCCCTGGGGGTAAGCAGATAAACATAAAAAAAAATGTTTTTGGGTGAACTATCCCTTTAAAGCAGCACTAGGTAGGTTTTGCTCTTGGGATCCCCCTACAGTTGGGAAACAGTATTGTCCTCTACTACTGTCGTAAACTGTCATCCTTCATCAGGGGATGCATCGCACGTGCATTTGTTGACATGACAAACATGATAACCCTGAACACTGCCGGAGTTCACATGCAGGAGTTCTCAATTCAATGTTTGAGTGGTAGGTAATAACCATATATCGTCAATATTATAATATCAAGCTACCATAGATTAATCTGCAAATTTGAAAAATCGATTTGCATTATAGCTTGAGGCAAGACAAATAAACAAATATCACAGACATGTTAGGTATCCTAAAATATGATTTTGTACGTCTTCTGTATTTACTTGCAAGAATGTAGCCCCTCCTCCTTCAGCTCACGCCCGCGAGCAAACGCTGCCCAATGTTGATCCTCATCCTGGCTTTAATCCATCACTTTCTCGTTTCCTCTTTTTGCTTTCCTCCGACAAAACCTTTGCTTTCTTATTTTTCTGTGCTGCTTCGGCCATGACTATAACATTCGGCAAACAAATGATAGTTGGGCTCGTACGTCCGAATTTAAGGAAGTGGGGGTGGTGGAAGTGACGTATATGCCGTAAAGCAGTCGAATTTTGTAGTTCTTTTTTTTCTCGAGTTACTACCCGAAACCCGAAGTTTAAAAGTACGATTAAAAACGATACAGACCCCGTCAGGCTATGGCAGACGTGTCATTCAACCTATTGTAAGTCGATGTATCATCACAAGAGTCTTGAAAATATATTATAAAGGTTGAAAAGTTACCTAGTGCTGCTTTAAATTATAATTTTGCTACACTTGTTTCCTTAAACATATCTAATAATTTCTGTAATCATTTTCATTTTGCAACTAATAAAACGTTAAAATATGTGTTTAAAGTGTAGTGTACTAGTGTAGAAAATAGCATTTTTCTCAAAACGTTGCACATTTGTTATTGAAAATGTACATTTAATTTTACATATTACATGTCGAATTGAATATTGCTACTCGTATGCTTCCATAGAAACGTACTAAAACGCTGTCTGCCTGAATAATGGCGTGTTTCTGTGCCTCAGTGTCCCCTCACAGGAGCCTGAGCTTGAGCCGCTGAACTGTTCGTCACGTCTGATGAGTCTGTTCACGTCCCCTCAAGTCAAGTTTTACTGGAACATCGTCTCGTATTTTGGCTTCCTGTGGCTCTTTGCTGTGGTGCTCATGATCGATTTTCAGGCCTTTCCGTCGTGGAGAGAACTTCTGCTCTATGTGTGGCTCACCTCGCTGGTGTGTGAGGAGATTAGACAGGTGAGACGCGCACACACACACACTTAAATATGTCCATTTTAAAAGTGGAATTTTATGTTTAAATTAACTTGATCATTTATATTTTTACTCTATTTTTTTTTTGTCACTCCATACAGTATTTATAAAGCCAACTTTAAAGTTACATGTTTCTCTTCACAAGCTTTCCTTTTCTAGCTCTAGGAAATATATACAGCTTTGCTGTGAAATGTTGTTTGCACAGCATGTTGATATTTTGTATGTTTGCTTTTTAACACTCTGATGCTCCACAGCTCTACCATGACTTCGATGGATCCGGTTTTCGGAGGAAAGCAAAGATGTATATCAGGGATCTGTGGAACATTCTGGATGTGCTGTCAATCATGCTGTTCATCTCTGGTCTGGTCTGCAGGTCAACACAACCTCTCTTTCACTCAATACAGTTCAGATATGATTAAGATTAATTCAGTACAGCCTCATTGAGTTAAGATTATACAGAAAATATCCTCATAACTAGGGCTGTATGAAAAAATGTAGAAAAAAAAGTATCCAAGTAGATTTAAAATGAATAATAATATAAAGATGTAAAATACAGTAAAAATAATAATAATTTTCATTTATATGCACCAATAGAACAATACAAAGCAATAATTATCTGCAAGTTTTGCAGATTTGAATGCTTTAAAGCTACACTGTGTAACTTTTTAGTTTATTCTTAGCTAAAAACACTTAGTTCTTTCAAAAATATATGTGCTCATTAATGTATATTTACTTCTTTCAAGTAATAAAGTATTCTCGTAAGTTTATAATATGCCATTGAAAATACATACGGGTGAGGGGTTCGAATGCGGGTCGCCATGTTGCCCCTCCATCTTGAAAGTACATTAGCCAAAGAGGGACATACCCGTAAATTCAAGCTTCGCCTTTGGCGTTTTAACACTCGATGGCACCGTGTCGAATGTGGACGAGGTCGAACTGGAAGCCATGTTAATCTTGGACTAAATCGGCCACTGTAGGAGTTAAAACGAAATCGGAATTGAGAGGAACAGAAACTAAAATTCACTGGATGGTCATATACATGTTCACCACTAGATGGGGGAAAATATCACACAGTGTAGCTTTAAAGGCACAATATGTAAGATTTTCGGATTTAAATATCCATAAAACCACTATAACAGTGTTATATATTTTGTTGACTTGTGTACTTGCATTATCCCAAATGTTTCCAAGAATGTTTAAATCCAGAGAAATAAGCCATTTTAACCAGGACACGGCCCATATCCGTGCGTCACCTATCATCATACCCGCGTTACCCTCGATTTCCGTATTTTTTTTTTTATATGATGTGTTTTATTAGACGGGTGAGCAACTGTTTGGAGACATTAACCACGAGTACCATGTTTACCATGCCTAATATGATGGCATACTGAAGCATACGGGTAGCAATATTCAATTTGAAATGTAATATGCAAAATGGCAATGTATTCCTGTATTTAAATTTACATTGTCCGTACCTAATGTGCAACGTCTGGAGCAAATTGCTAATTCAAATTCAGTAAAATTATTTAAATGAGCTATTTCATACACTAGTTGCATTTTGAACTCCACATTTAATTTCTCTACATTCATTGCGGGACATTTAATGAAAATGCAATCGTGTCTAAACTGTGAGTGCAATCAAGAAAATTTATATTTAAAGGGAAAGTTCACCCAAAAATGAAAATTAGCCCATGATTTACTCACCCTCAATTTATCCAAGGTGACATTCTTCTTTCAGACAAATAAAATCTGAGTTATATTAAAAATGTTCTGGCTAATCCAAGCTTTATAATGGCAGTAATAGTTGCTCTGTTTTTGAAGTCCATAAAAAAATGAATCTGTCCATCAAATAACTGCTCCACGCGCGTTAATAAAGGCCTTCTGAAGCTAATTGATGCGTTTGTGTAAGAAAAATATCCATCGCGAATCGATGCGTTTGTGTAAGAAAAATTCTCATTTATATGCACCAATATAACAATACAAAGCAATAATTATCTGCCAGTTTTTGCATATTCTAATGCAATAAAGGCACAATATGTAAGATTTTTGGATTTAAATATCCATAAAACCACTATAACAGTGTTATATATTTTGTTGTACTTGCATTATCCCAAATGTTTCCAAGAATGTTTAAATCCAGAGAAATAAGCTAATTTTAACCAGGACACGACCCGTATCCGTGCGTCACCTATCATCATACCCGCGTTACCCTCGATTTCCGGTTTTATTTTGTAGAAACCATGGAAGCACCAAAGACGCTTTAATATATGTGTGTTTTATTAGACGGGTGAGCAACTGTTTGGTAAACCATGTTTACCGTGCCTAATATGATCTAGCTCACTGGAGTGTGAACAAGTGTCTCACAGTAGCGCACAGAGTAGCATTATAACATAATAAGCGACCTCTAGTGGCAAAAAAATTACATATTGTGCCTTTAAAATCTTTAAGTTATGATTCTGCTCATTAAAAGGTTTTGAAATGATGATATTGATAGTTAATAGACCAATATAACGGAATCATTTTTAAAGTTTTTGTTCCTTATTTTGAGTTAAGTTTAGTTCAGTTGGATAATGACTCAGAATGAAATATTAAATTATGAATGAATGAATGAAATCAGTATTTGTTACACTTTAAACTCTGTGTTTGTCGTTCAGACTTCAGGCCTCTGGCACCGTGTTCTACGTGGGTAAAGTTCTTCTCTGCATCGACTTCATCATATTCTGTCTACGATTAATGGCCATCTTCACTATCAGTCGAAACCTGGGCCCGAAAATAATAATTGTCAGGAGAATGGTGGGTCTGCTCTTCATAATGTCCAGATATCAGATAAGAGTTGAGAGACTAAGGCACTCATGCCACGAGGAACCAAATGCTTCTTGATATTTTGAAGAAAGAAAACATTTTTAATAATGCAAACTGAGCTATGAATGTGCATCTTCTCCTCTCATATTCTCTCTTCCTCTTTGCAGATGATGGATTTGTTCTTCTTCATGTTTCTGCTCAGTATCTGGGTGGTGGCGTACGGCGTGGCGAAACAGGGCATTATGATCCAGAATGAAGAGAGACTAAACTGGATCGTCCGTGGAGCTGTCTATGAGCCCTACCTCATCATATTTGGCAACGTCCCCTCTAATATAGACAGTGAGCGTTAAATTAAATTCAAATGAAATCACCCGATGGGCACAAAGATCACAATTGTAGGGTTCTAAAGTAAAAATCCCATTCATTTTCTTCATAGAAAGATTGATTTTTTTGTAATAACGTATTAATATTGAAGACATGCCTACTATGAGCTCCAAGAGTTGCTGTGATTTCGATTTTATTTTTTAAATGTTTAATTGTCAAATTCCCGGCGCAGAAGAACTGATCTCCCTAATCTAATCAGTCTCTGCCAAATAACTTATCGTAACGTTAGGTCCACTGCAGGCAAGTTGAAAGTGAACCCAAGTGCACTTTAACCCTCTGGGGTTTTGACCCGAAGCATTTTATAATTTTTTTTTTTTTAAATCGTAGCTTCATCGGAACGGTCCGAAACTTGGTGACTTTATTGGTACTTGGTATATGAACACCCAAAGAAATTGAGACGAGTCAAGAGTGCAAAACAGACAAAAAAAACTCACACACACACAAAAACACAATTAGCTTTTGGAATGGCACGCGTTCATTTGTGTGTGTGTGTGTGTGTTTTTGTGTGTATATGTGTGTGTGTGTGTGTGCGCGCGCAAGTTTTTTTGTCTGTTTTGCACTCTTGATGTTTTAGAGATTCACCTCTTCCCTGTTGAGTCCTTTTTACTGCATCCTGGCTGATTTGTAGATTGTATGCACAAAAAAACTCTGTATTTTCATATTTTTGCCAATTTCCCATTCATTTCCTATGGGGGTCATTTTTGACCCGAAGGTCCTGAGTTTGACTATTTTTTTTACTACCACTTAGACTTTTCAAATCCTGTCCCCAATTTTTTTAGGTGTTCATATACCAAGTACCAATAAAGTCACCAAGTATCGGACCAATCCGATAAAGTTATAAAACGCTTCAGGTCATTTTTGACCCGAAGAACCCCAGAGGGTTAATTGAGCATGTGAACAGATACTAAATAAACGAAGACTTGAACCGTGAACAGACTTGACCTAAACTGTGACAGACACTCACCAACAGCGGTTTACAGGAAACAATACTCGACCAGGACCATGGCAAACATGAGGGCTTATGCCGCGTTCCAGGCAACCCGTGTTTTTCCAACCTTCTACCCATGAAAGTGGACTGGAACGGCAGTCAAACCCGTGACTTCCCAGCCGTGAACTCGTACTAGATCGATGTACTCCCAGTTACGAGCTCTGACGTCACACAGCCCGCAAAGGAACAATGGCAGCTCCTACGGATGCGGTGTTTATGGAAGTCGTACATTAAAAACCAAATTGTTTATTAAAATAAGGTATTGCTCTTACGTTATTTATCTGCAAATGTTATGCATTATCAGCAGCTTTTCTAGCGTTAGCTAGTTTTCAGGCCATTGAGTGCATGAATAAATGAATACCAAATACATTTCCAAATATACAAATAATGTAAAATAAAAGGTATTACAGCTTCTCTTGCCTTATGCACCGTTTTTTCTCCTCTGTTTCCCTTAAATAAGCAAGGAGTAAACACCTTTGGCGATAGAAATGATTGTAAATGAGCATAAGCCCCATACGGTTCACCATTCTTTGTTTACATCTAGCTAACGCTCAGGCAGTTTGCCGTGACTTTGCCTGGAACGCTACAAAGTCGTGAGTCGCGGTTTGAAGTCTTAACTTGCAGGCTCAAAAACATGCCTGGAACCAGCATTAAATACACAAGACTAATGACTAAACAAGACACACCTGTGAATAATGATCAAACAATGATCCAATGACAGAACATGGCAACAGAACACATGACAAGATCACATGAGGGCAAGGGAATCACATGACATGATCACATGACAAACAGGAAGCATGAACAAAACCCAAACACACCTTGACACTTATAGATATGTATTTATTTAAATATGTATGAATTAAATATGAATACAATTCAATGCAATATGCAATGGAATAAAAAAAATCTTACAGATCTAAAACTTTTGAACGGTAGTGTACTGTATGTATGTATATATATATATATATAAAAGTTCAAAAGTTTTAGATCTGTAAGATTTTTTTTGTCTCCTTTTTATCATCATTACTCCATTAGTTTCACATGATCCTTCACAAATCATTCTCATATGATGATTTAATGCTCAACAAACATTTACATTTGCCAAAAATATAACTTCTATTTATGTATACTCTATTAAAAAACAAATAAGCCCACCCAGGTGAGAAATAGCCAGGTAATGCATTAAAGGGATAGTTCACCCAAAAACGAAAATTTGATGTTTATCTGCTTACCCTGAGGGCATCCAAGATGTAGGTGTCTTTGTTTCTTCAGTAGAACACAAATGAAGATTTTTAACTTCAACCATTGCTGTGTGTCACTCATATAATGCTTGTCAATGGGGTCCAATTCTATTAGAGTAAAAAAAAACATGGACAGACAACTTCAAATTAAACCCTGCGGCTCGTTACGACACATTGATGTCTTAAAACACGAAACGATCGGTTTCTGAGAGAAACCCAACGTATTTATGCTATTATTTCACCTCATATCAGACGAATGTCATCAGCTCTCCAGACCGCCATTACTTCCTGTGAGTGAGGTCAAAATAGCGGCCGGGTCATAGATATATATAGATATATACGTAGATTACTCATTTGAGCGATCCACGCAGGCACTAATGAGGCATCTATGTATATATCTATGACCCGGCCGCTATTTTGACCTCACTCACAGGAAGTGATGGCAGTCTGGAGAGCTGAAGACATTCGTCTTCATTTGTGTTCTACTGAAGAAACAAAGACACCTACATCTTGGATGCCTTGGGGGTAAGCAGAAAAACATAACATTTTCGTTTTTGGGTGAACTATCCCTTTAATTACCTTAAAAAGTAACTAAGTAACCCAATTAGTAACTTTTAGGGAGTAACACAATATTGTAACGATTGTGTCTTTGTTTTTATTATAACATTGTAGAACATTCAGAAGTCCAGAGATTTCTACAAATCAGATCACTAACAAATATTCCTCTGTTTTGTACACCAGGCACTCAGTTTGACGTAAGCAGCTGCAGTGTGAACGGCTCCGATCCTCTGAAGCCGAAATGCCCCATGCTGAATGCTGACGACATGCCAGTATTCCCAGAATGGCTGACCATCGTCATGCTGTGTATTTACCTGCTGTTCGCCAACATTTTGCTGCTCAACCTCCTCATCGCCATCTTCAAGTGAGTAAACTTACCGGTTTCATTTACACATCGACTGTTCCAAAACCTAGTGAGCTGACTTGATGCCAACTCTCTGCATGCACTCTTTATAGCACGGTTCCTCAAATCTTACCCTGGAGGTCCAATGCGCTGCAGAGTTTAGCTCCAACCCTAATCAAACTCACCTACCTGTAATTTTCTAATGAACCTGAAGACATTGATTAGCATGTTCAGGTGTGTTTGATTAGGGTTGGAGCTAAACTCTGCAGCGCATTGGACCTCCAGGGTAAGATTTGAGGAACCCTGCTTTATAGGAAGCAACTCTATGGGTCAGATTTACTCAACTGTGCAAATTAGCGTGAGAGCGCAATTGACCCATCGGTAAGCCCCGCCCCTCTTAGTTAGTGTTGTAACTCGGACAAACAAACAGAGTTGCTATATCTTACAATGACAGATGTCAGTGTGAAACCCTTATCCCAAGTTGTTTTTTTGACACAGAATGTAGCGGACCCCCTCCGATTGATGGCCAAACTTAACTGATGGATTATTGGTGAAGTTTATTGCGTCCTTTTTCACCAAACTCACCGTACAAACAAAGCATAAGAAGTGCGCATTAACGTCTCTCTCTCCTCCGTTGCATTTCATTAACATACACAGCAAATTATACAAAAACACTCATATATAAGATTTTAAAATAAATATGGTGGGTGATAAATTTGGAAGCGAGGGTTTACAGATCTCAATGCAAGCGGGAGAAGCCTCATGTTGAGGCCGCCACAAACACAGAACCGACAAAACCCAGGATCAACACTGTTCAACCATCTTAATATGGAGAGATGCACTGAAATGTAGACATTCGTTTATGTGTATTTGACCTACACTGTTAATGTTACATGGTGTGAGAACAGTTAGTTATTTAGGTTTGTATGTTAGCGTAACTTAATGAGAGTATGACAACCAGAAAATCCTCTCAGGATACCTGGAGTCAGTGGCTGCGTCCGAAACCTGGAAAATGCTGCCTTCGGAGGACACATTTCAAGGCAGGAAGGCACCAAGGCACATCCGAATCTAATGTTAGCTTCACTTCCTGTCTCCTGAGATCCCTTCATCTCATCGAGTTTTAAAGGCAGCATATATATTGTATCCTTCGCTCCCTTTGATATCCCACAATCCTGTGCTTTCCATTCTGTGACAGTTGAGCTGGGAAAAAAAGATGGTGTCCGAAAGTTGCGTTTGCTGGTCAGTTTGTGTGTAAACGTACGTTTTTTACCAATATTTTCTACTTCTGATGTAATTTCTAGCAAAAAATTACTAATGTAGTAGTTAAATGTGTGTTTAGTTCTCACTAAAGCTCTCTCTATTTTGCTGTAGATCATTAAACCTTTACACTGCCTAAGAAGTCTCTCCGAAATTAGTTTTGTGAGGTGCCTTCATGCACAAACGCTGCCTTACAAGCCATTGTCTGATAAGGCAGTGATGCAACAAGTCAGCTGCCTAGGTTTTCGGACGCAGCCAGTGTTACAGTATCCCAGACATATCGTTTGACCATTTTTGTAGCATAAACACCATCAAACCAATGAGAGCTTCAGATCTCCCAATGTTTCTCTATGGCATTGAAACCTAAAGATGTCCGAGTTTCGGTCCCCGTGCAACTGATACTCAACTGCCATTGGCTCATCTGCGTTCGAGGGGAGGGGCTTACCGATGGGCTGTGGGAGTGTAAAGTTCTGCGCGTGATCTACTGACGACACACAAATTAAAGCACACAGACGCAGCCGAATCATTTCCATAATGCACTATTAGTGTACCTTAAAGTGCCTTAAATTGCAGACTATGGTTCAGTTTGCAAACCCTCTTTTGGCTTTAATAAACTACTGTGAGGATTTACTAAAGGCATGCAGTGAGAAACTAGCGCTGAAAAGGCGTGAAGGGTTATTTTTGCGGCTGATCTTATTGCATATGCATTTGGAGGAGTTTCCCTTTCAGACGCAGTATTTATGGGAGGTGAGTATTTAAATGAATCATGCGAGGTGATTTACCTACGTTTGCTCTCGTCAATATACTGGCATTTGTGCCATTATTTACTGCCCAAAACAGCGCACCTTAAAGCAGCACTAGGTAGGTTTTGCTCTCGGGATCCCCCTACAGTTGGGAAACAGTATTGTCCTCTACTACTGTCGTAAACTGTCATCCTTCATCAGGGGATGCATCGCACGTGCATTTGTTGACATGACAAACATGATAACCCTGAACACTGTCGGAGTTCACAAGACATTTCACACGTGACGCAGGGAGAAAACACGCATGAAATGTCTTCATCCCAGGTACAGTGGCATATGTTTCAGCATGTCATATGAATATCATTTTATGGGTTTTATTTTTTTTCAAACGGCAAATGATCGCGATGCTTACGTTTACAAGCCAGCGTCATTATAGTAGCCTAGTCTATTGTTTCCCGTTTTACAGAATCTATATGATACTTCAATTCAATGTTTGAGTGGTAGGTAATAACCATATATCTTCAATATTATAATATCAAGCTACCCTAGATGAATCTGCAAATTTGAAAAATCGATTTGCATTATAGCTTGAGGCAAGACAAATAAACAAATATCACAGACATGTTAGGTATCCTAAAATATGATTTTGTACGTCTTCTGTATTTACTTGCAAGAATGTAGCCCCTCCTCCTTCAGCTCACGCCCGCGAGCAAACGCTGGCCCAATGTTGATCCTCATCCTGGCTTTAATCCCATCACTTTCTCGTTTCCTCTTTTTGCTTTCCTCTGACAAAACCTTTGCTTTCTTATTTTTCTGTGCTGCTTCGGCCATGACTATAACATTCGGCAAACAAATGATAGTTGGGCTCGCACGTCCGAATTTAAGGAAGTGGGGGTGGTGGAAGTGACGTATATGCCGTAAAGCAGTCGAATTTTGTAGTTCTTTTTGTTTTCGGGTTACTACCCGAAACCCGAAGTTTAAAAACGATACAGACCCCGTCAGGCAATGGCAAACGTGTCATTCAACCTATTGTAAGTCGATCTATCATCACAAGAGTCTTGAAAATATATTATAAAGGTTGAAAAGTTACCTAGTGCTGCTTTAAACTAGATGCTAACTGGTAGATTGTGTTGGTCATTATGGAAATGACCGATTGCATCTGTGTCTTTAATGTGCGTGTCGTCAGTAGATCACGCGCTGAGCTTTACACTCACATCTGCACTTTTTTGGGGGATTGCGCTCTCACGCTAATTTGCCCTGTTTAGTAAATCTGGCCCGTTGTGTCTTGTGTCATTTGCTGTACAGAATCATAGAAGATGCATGATGCAGTATTGCCGTGACTTTTCAGGGCTTTAAACTCTATCTTTGTGCTTCACAGCTACACGTTCCAGGAGGTTCAAGACAACACGGACACCATCTGGAAGTTCCAGCGGTACGAGCTGATTAAGGAGTACCACAGTCGACCCGCCCTTCCTCCACCCTTCATCCTCCTCAGTCACCTCATCCTCTTCGTCAGAGGAGTGTTGCTGCGCTACCCTTCACAGAGACACAAACACTTCAGTGAGTGCTGGGCCAGTGCCATAATACAGCCACACAACCTCTTTTACTGAAAACACACATGATCGTAGAGATTACTGATGTCCGTTAGTCTAGACGTTGTTTAAAGGGTTAGTTCACCCAAAAATGAAAATTCTGTCATTAATGACTTCCCCTCATGTCGTTCGACACCCGTAAGACCTCCGTTCATCCTCGGAACACAAATGAAGATATTTTAGTTGTAATCTGATGGCTCTGAAAGGCCTCCATTGGCACAATGCACTTTACACTCTCAAGACCCTTAAAAGGTACTAAAGACGTCGTTACAAAGTCCATCTCACTACAGTGGCTCTACAATAACTTTATGAAGCGATGAGAATAATTTTTGTGCGCAAAAAAACCCTAAATAACGACTTATATAGTGATGACCGATTTCAAAACACAGCATCATGAAGCTTCGAAGCGTTATGAATCAGTGAGTCGATTCAGCGGTTTAAATCGCCTAAGTCACGGGATTTCAGCAGTTTGGCGGTTTGATACGCGATCCGAATCATGATTCGACTCACTGATTCATAACGCTTCGAAGCTTCATGATGCCGTGTTTTGAAATCGTCATCACCATGTAAGTCGTTATTTAGGGTTTTTTTGCGCACAAAAACTATTCTCATCACTTCTTAAAGTTATTGTAGAACCACTGTAGTGAGATGGACTTTGTAACGACATCTTTAGTACCTTTTAAGGGTCTTGAGAGTGTAAAGTGCATTGAGCCAATGGAGGCCTTTCAGAGCCATCAGATTTCAACTAAAATATCTTCATTTGTGTCTGAAGATGAACGGAGGTCTTACGGGTGTCGAACGACATGAGGGTAAGTAATTAATGACAGAATTTTCATTTTTGGGTGAACTAACCCTTTAATTATCAAATGCACTGGCGCATCTGTTCCCCCATGGGCGTCTGGTCTGAACACCAGGTGTGATCAGGAGCATTGTTGGAGCGCTGCTATTGTGAGGAACTGAAAACCACTGACCATTGACCAACACACACCTGCTCTAAAGTCAATAGTGCAGTATCATTTTGTTATTTAACGAATGAGTTAGTAATATGAGCCAGTGCACAACTCTGCTTATCACACACACAGGGACATGCAGCAGCACACACACACACTTTTACATATGAAAAATTAAAGGATTAAAATGTAAAAGATTATTATTGTGTACATAAGATGAAAATGTCATAATGGATAGTCATTGCAAGTATCAGAATTACCTATTTGGATACCTATTTACCTAATTATTTGACCAATCGTAGCAACACACATGTATTTAAACTCGTCAGGTTGAGGGTGTCTATATTACGCCATGTAAATAGTGACATAGCTATTGTGCAAGCGCAACTGGCTTTTAAAGGGAAAGGGAGATGAGGCTCTGATTGGTAACACTCATTAAGAGACTAGGTAAAACCCTTTTGGATCATGCGCCTGGCGTGCCGACCATTTTTCCCATCATTAAACTAGCAAGTCAAGTCAACTTTTTTTATATAGCGCTTTTAGCTATACAGATTGTTTCAAAAGCAGCTTAACAGTGTTAAACAGGAAAATAATGCAGCATAATTTTATTCAGCCGTCTAGCCATTCTAGAGAAAAAATGTCATCAGTTCATTTCAATTATCACACAGTGACAGTGTGGGCTTTAGATCAGTAATTAGAGCAGTAATTTAGTTTATATGGTTAATTTAGTTTAATAATTAGATTTATTTCGATATTTAGTTGAAAAATGTAGAAAAAGTTAGTGTCTCAAAAGTGGATTCGGACATGCCCTAAGTGCACTCGCACCATGAGCTTCAGACCATGTGCTCATATCATTAAAATAGGGCCCAATGAGCATAAAATCGGGTCCAGTTTATAGAGTGCATTGGCATCCGTCCCCTTTTTCAGCGGCGCTGGTTGTGGATGTATTTTTTCCATTCATTTAAAAAAAAAAAAAAAGTCTTCATTAAAGCATTATAAACGCAGGAACCATGACGCATTGCGAGCAACACAATCAAATTAAAATCATCCAAACTGCCTGTTTTGTTGCATGACTCACTATAGCATTTGCATTTATGCATTTGGCAGATGCTTTTATCCAGAGTGACTTACATTGCATTCAATGTTTACATTTTATCAGTTCATGCACTTCCTGAAAATCAAATCCCAAACCAGTTCTACTGTTTGAGCTACACGAACAAAGCTTATATTTTGATCACTTTAAGTGAGTGAGTGTCTCAATCCCTGGTTTAAGTACATGGCTCTCCACAGGGCAGGAGCTAGAGCAGACTGAGGATGAGGAGCTGTTGTCATGGGAAGCCTTCATGAAGGACAACTATCTGCAATCTACACGACAGGACGAGAGCCAGAGCGTGGAGCATCGTATCCAAGACACCGCAGAGAAGTAACTCAGAGAAGCACAGGACTGAAATAGGGCATGAAACAAAACTGCTCATGTGTTTGAGTACACTGTAAAAAAAAATCAGGTCTCCAATTGAAAATTTTCTAGTGACCGATCACATCTAAATTTTCTAGCTGGCCAAATTGAATTTCTTGAATTTTAATTGAATTAAATTGCATCAATTCACAGAAATTCAATTTGGCCAACTGAAAAATTTAGATGTGATCGGTCACTAGAAAATTTTCAATTGGAGACCTGAATTTATTTTTACAGTGTACCGAATTTGATTTAAGGAAGCGTTTAGAGTACAAGGAAGGGAGGAGTGATGGTCTGACAGGTCAGGGGGAGGGGCTTAATATAATATTCATGAGATTAAAATTCTTACATTCATGAAATATTAATATATGTGACATAATGTTCCTACATAATTTGCTAAAAGGCAATGTTCCTTTAAAAAAATGTGACCCGTGCTGGCAAAACGAGTCACAATAAGCACATTTTCAAAAATTATCATTATTTTCACATTCTCTATTAAAAAAACCTTACAAAATGATGTATGCTTTGTTGGAATCTGATTGGAAAATGACTGAGCTACACCTTTTTGAAATCCATTTTGAGAAAAAGTGAGGTTCCAAAACAACATCACCAGCAACCATACCTTAAAGTCCCTGGTAATAACACCACATTTGACACACACCAAATCAACACCAAATATCTATTGGAAAAATATACAGTATATTCAATTTTTTTTCCACATGATATCACAATTGTTTTATTAACATTGAGAGACAGACAGCCTAAATATTAAGACCTTTTGTACCGCACCGAACTAATATAATGTCACACATCAGATGTCTTCCGCCAAACGTTCATTTAAGACACAACAGATCATTTGATTGCATTTTGAAATACAGTAATTCTGTGTATGTGTGTGTATATCGGGATCGCACATTGTCTGAGAGTCTGTGCAGTAGAGTCACACGCGAGTAAGATCGTTTTGTTTACATCAGCATGAGTTTAAAATAATTACATTTCATTGGTTTAGCCATCGAGAATTCGCTATGAATATTCACAAAGTTGGAATAATGCACTTTAAAACTAAACCAAACTTGTGTATCGAGGCCAGTGGTCGAGAAGTCGTCATTTTTCATGGACAAGGGAAAGGTAGTCCTCTCAGAAAACGTACAAATACAGATACTTATAGATGTTTAGTGGCTATTTGGAGCATTGGGATCGCTAGACGAGGGCTTAATGAACTCATTTTTGGGAAAACCTCAAATTTGACACAATTTTATCATATTTCACTTGTTTTTACTGTAGCTCGAAATTATCCTGTGTGCATTCCGACTCATTTACTCAGTACATGAACTTCTGACCATATGCCCATTGCCAAAATGTATCTTCAGAAATGTGTGAATCCGAGAAGATCCTCTGTAAGATTTGGCTCATTTTCCATTTCTTCAGTGTCCAAGCAAAGAAAAACTCTTAAAATATGTCAACTTCCCAAAAAGATGTGCGACAAACTTCTAAAAGTGCATTTTTACTGTGAATTTCAGCTTAAGACTTCATAATTTCGCACTCGTATATGAAGGTTAAACATGTTTTCCTCTCAGGGTTGGAGCGATGTCTGAACTTCTGGAGCGGGAGCAGGAGATGGTTTCCGCCACCATGGCGAAGCGGCTCACCAAGCTTGAAGAGCAGGTGTTGTTCTGCCACTGACACTCACACATACCCCATAAACAGTGTTTCACAGTCAGCTAGTTCTGTTCATTTTTTCCGGCAGCGTGTCAAAGCAAATGTGAGTGTCAGATGGTGAATCTCTTGTCTTCTGGCAGGTTTCGGAGTCGGCCAAAGCTTTGCGATGGATTATAGATGCGCTGAAATCTCAGGGATGCAAATCCAAAATGCAGCCTCCTCTAATGAGTAAGCAGAGTTATTAAATGTATGCATGCTTTGCTCATGATCTGTCTTTTTAAACATTAGAGACACAAATCCCTTTTTTTGCAATGAGAACTTAGATGCACTGCTTTTTAAATGTTTATTGTTCCTCAATCCTGCATTTATTTAATAAAAAATACAGTAAAAATAGTGAAATATTATTACAATGTAAAATAGCTGTTTTCTATGTGAATATATAGTCAAATGTAATTTATTCCTGTGATCAAAGCTGAATTTATCATCATTACTCCAGTCTTCAGTGTCACATGATCCTTCACAAATCATTCTAATATGATGAAACATTTATGATTATTATTATTAATGTTGAAAACAGTTGTGCTGCTTCATATTCTTTGAGGAATAGGAAGTTAAAAGAACAGCGTTTATTTGAAATCGAAATCTTTTGTAACATTATGAGTGTCTTTACTGTCACTTTTGATCAGTTTAATGCATCCTCGCTGAATAAAAAAAGTATTAATTTGTTATGTTAGATTAATATTGTATGTTAGATCCACTTTAATCTATTGTAAAATTAACATGCACTGATTATTTGCTGATTTTAAGACTAATAATAAGTAATAATTCACAAAAATTGAAGTTCCCATGAGATCTTTATGCGCTATACCAAAAATAGCCACCGGGTGTCATGCACATTCCATTGATTGTTTTTTTTAATGCATTTTGACATTTCCAAATGTCACTTCCATCACAAAACAGTCACCAAATATGGAACCTTGAGACTCAGACCTTTCCGACGATGTGTGTTTTGTCAAGATTAAAAAAGGTTTTGATTATAAAATAGTTTAAATAAATGTTGTGATATGAAACATGACCCCGCCCACTAGGGGGAGGAGCCCGCTAGAAGAATTTAAAGTACCGTTTCCATGGTAATGCAACCTCCAATTTCAAAACGGTTTACACAGGATGCATTTTGAGTCCGTAAGCTTTCGAATGATACCTAATTTATGATAATTACTCAAATATATTATACAAAAAAAAGGCGATCAAAAAAAGAGTGCCAGGCGGGACGGTGACAGTTAAGAGGTTAAGACTGGATTTAGATTTTTAAAAATTTTCTGTAAGGGAGTACTAATATTTTTTTTATGTTTTAAAAGATATTACAATAATGAAAATATGTTTTTGGTGAGTTTATAATGTAATCATTTTTTCATAATGTAAAATATTATTACATTATGATCTCCAGATTCTATTACATTTGGGGCAATTATTACATTATGAACATTTTATTATAATAATAATGTAATGCTTATTACATTATGTGCAGTTATTACATTATGAGTTGCTACAAATGTTTTTATGCTAACGTTTTTAGAACGTTATTAAAGACCAGATAACTTTGGATAAAAGCGTCTTCTAAATGCATAAATGTAAATGTAACTTAATGTGACTGGAAGAACTGGGTTGTTGATCAAGACCTCTGTCCATCCAGCAGGTAAAATCTCTGACAGGGATGATGGTGACTCTAGTGGACAGGAGACAGAGGATGAATCGGCCCCTCACACATTTGCACGTCAGTTTCAGTATCCCGGCAGTACCATCAAGCGCTTTCCTGTGCCTGAGGAGAAGGTGTCCTGGGAGGTGCCTGATATGAATTATAACACATTTCATAACAGCATTCTGTTGTATTGTTTGTCTCATGTGACACATGTTTTGCTCTTTTAGGTAAACTTCACTCCGTATCTTCCCCCAGTTTTCAATCAACAGGACAGCAGCGAGTAAGTTTTATAGTGAAAAATAGAGAGGCACAATTAATCAAATCAGCGATATAGTCTTGTGAAAATATTATCCACTATTAAATATATAGTTGAAAGTGAAAGGCGACACTCTGTGATGCATTCAAGTCATGTCGGGAATATCGTATTTACAAGTTGAACACACATGAACCACCACAAACTTGTAATTATGAGTGAGAAACATGACTTTTTCTCTAATCCCAATATTTTTCGAGATGTTCCGAGTGTCAGTGAGAAAATGTGGGACGTAATAAATCCAGCGTCTGTATTAATGGTACATTTAATACGTTAATTAAATTATTATAACGGATCATAAGGTTTTGCTTTTTATAAGCTATGCTTGCTTACGTAAAAAAAAAATTCTTACTTAATATTCCACGCTCAACTGTTAGTGGTGTTATAACAAAGTGGAAGTAATTGGGAACAACAGCAACTCAGCCACAAAGTGAAATCACAGAGCGGGGTCAGCGCATGCTGAGGGTCACAGAAGACGTCAACTTTCTGCAAGAGCTACAGACTTCTGTGGCCTTCAGATGAGCTCAAGATCAGTGTGTAGAGCTTCAGGGAATGGGTTTCCATGGGCGAGCCGCTCATCCAAGCCTTACATCACCAAGAGCAATGCAAAGCGTGGGATGCAGTGGGGTAAAGCGTGCCGCCACTGGACTCTAGAGCAGTGGAGACGTGTTCTCTGGAGTGACCAATCACGCTTCTCTGTTCAATCCCATGGACGAGTCTGGGTTTGGCGGTTGCCAGGAGGACGGGACTTGCCTGACTGCATTGTGCCAAGTGTAAAGTTTGGTGGAGGGTGGATTATGGGGTGGGGGGTTGTTTTTCAGGGGTTGGCCCCTTAGTTCCAGTGAAAGGAACTCTTAATGCTTCACCAAGACATTTTGGACAATTTCATGCTCCCAACTTTGTGGGAACAGTTTGGGGACGGCCCCTTCCTGTCCCAACATGCACCAGTGCACAAAGCGTCGCTCCATAAAGACATGAGGAGAGAGTTTGGTGAGGAGGAACTTGAGTCCTGACCTCGACCCGATTGAACACCTTTGGGATGAATTAGAGCGGAGACTGAGAGCCAGGCCTTCTCGTCAAACATCAGTGCCTGAACTCTAGAAGAATCCCCATAAACACACTCCTAAACCTTGAGGAAAGCCTTCCCAGAAGAGCTGAAGCTGTTAGAGCTGCAAAGGGTGGGCGACTCCATATTAAACCCTACGGATTAAGAATGGGAAGCTCATGAGCATGTAAAGGCAGGCGTCACAAAACGTTTGGCAATATAGTGTGTATATAACACTGTCCAGGCTGTTTAAATGCAATAATGTCCAATTGTAAAAAAATGCTTGTCTTTTTTTATTGTTATAATAATTATTTTAGAATGTCTAAACATAAACCTAAATAAAATAAAAACTTGTGAAAAGGAGGAAATTACAAATTAGCTGTTTTAATTGAAATTGTATGTTATTTTAAAAGTGTTTGTTCTCCAGTAGATGGCAGAAATCTTCCATTTATGGTGTTATCTCCTCCATGAATGAAAATGAGAAATGTGGATCTTTTTAAAGTGAACTTTACGTAAAAAGTAGTTTTTTTTATAAACGAATTTAAAAAAGAAATTTTTATATACATTTAAAAAAATGCCTAAAATCCCTCAAACACTGCACAAATGTATAGTAAACACATTGAGTGATATTACATGACACGTGTACATTGCAATTTAGTAAGAGCTGAAGACTTATTATAAACCTTGAAATGCTTTTTTTTTGTATTCCTAACAGTCTTGCGAAGCTTTTTGTAAATTAAAACATATTTTTCTCTGTACAGATCTGACACTTCAGTCTTAGACAAGTACAGGTACGCAAAGCAAAATATATTTAATCCGTGCCTTTATTCTCATACTGGAATTTGCATTCAAGTGCATTTGATTGAGTCTCATTCTCATGAATGGATTATCCAGGAATCCAGAAGGAAGGACTGGGATACGAGGAAAAGGGGCTCTGAAATCCCTCGGCCCCAATCACATTCTCCACCCAATCTTCACCAGGTATACATACAACACTGGCATTCAAATCCCCATCTTCACTTCCTGCTGGAATTAAAGTCTAATCTCATATCAGATGAAATTGAAGTTTACAACCGAATACACCAAAAACAACACAGGCCCTTGCATTTATGAGATTATAGCAGATTAGAGATCATATTAATCTGGTGTCCTCAGTTCATCCCGCGGTCAGTGTAAGAGATTTCTGCCTGTTTTAAAGGTGGCGTGATGCTGAACACACAGTGCTGGAGTTTCTGTCCGTTTGTGAGGACGCAGAGAAGCCCGGGGCTCTTCCTGGGGTGAGAATGCATAAAATATAGAGAGAATTGGTGCATTTGCTTTTATTATGCAGTCATAAAAATCACATTTGCCATATTGTCCACAAACAAGCTTTCTAGATATGCTTAGCATATTGTGTATTAAGTCATTTTTCTCTTGCAGGGCCCAGCCAAACCTGATGAGCCTCTACCACAGACACTGGAGAGGATTCTGGGTAAAAAGTTACATGACAAGACCAAGTCTGAACTAAAGGCTGGGGAACAGGTGAGCAAGAAATCAACATAATGCACAACTTTACTGATTAAAAGATATAAACCCTATTCGGACGGTAATTGTTTCTGGTGGGGTATTTTCATCATTGACAGGGGCTAGTCTGTGATTTTATTGCCGTCCGAAACCCAGAATGTTAGTGTTTTTCTCCGTAAAACCCCCCCGGCCGAATTACCCACTGTTTTTAGACAAACACCAAGGTCGTGTGGTAATTTAACTGCCGTCCGAATCCACATCTCGGAGTTTTCAAGAATATATCACTTAAAAATTCACTGTTTATATCCTTTTTGACCCCTGCAGGGCACCGTACGGTTGCGCTTGGCTGTAATTTGAATGCATTTTAAAGATCTAGACTTTTATTACTGAAATGCTTTTACAAGAGCAATATATTTCATCACCGCTCAAAAAAAAAAGAAAAACAAGAAAATCACGTAAACATTTGAAATGGGCCGTTATTACGGCAGTGATTATATAACCGCAGCATTATTATTACCTCATGTAAATAAGAGGCTGTATTCTCTTATTCCCACTCATTTCCATGTGGAATCAAATGACATCCTTTATTTTGAGATCAAATACAAAACCATTTGAACTATAATGTGCGTCTATATATCTTCCTATTTTTAAACAGATTTAAATAATTACATAATAATTAGGATATTATTTTGCTATAATTACATTAAATATGCATTTATTATTATTATTATACCGAGCATTTTATTTACAGCACAATCATGTTATTGAGCATGTGCGCAGGATCACAAAACTCATTCCTCCACCGTGAATAAAGAGTTTATCACTGAAGTGGCTGCACGTTTATTTTTACAGACTTCCACGTGAGAAACAGTTACCGTCCGAATAGGGCTTTAGATTTGAACCGCATTGGGTTTCATATATTATCTATGGTTTAGTGTTGCATGGAAAAAATACAACATGCAGTGAGTAAATAATTGTAGAATTTAGATGTTCGACTATTCACTAAATTAAAGCTGCAGTCTGTAACTTTTTTTGATTAAAAATAATCCAAAATCTAATTTCTGAGCAAGTGCATAACCAGCCAGTGTTCAAAACCATCTCCTTACCTTAGCCCGATTCACAACGGTACGCTTGTAATATTGTGTTATAATTTGAGTGGTACTGGTGGATTTCCAGGAAATTGGAGCATGTCTTTGCGTCATTACGTCACGTCTGTACACATAAAGAATGAGTCCGGCTAGTAGGCTATCGCATGTGAGGATGCTGCAGGTGCTGGATCATTTATAGCCTTTTCTCAGAGCCGCTGGAATAATTAAACATATTATTTTAATGGCTTCACTCCCGGATAACAGAAAATGGGCAAAGAGGCGGGATGTGGGCGGAGCTGAGCTGACATGATGACTAACAGACAGCAGATAAATGGCAATCCACCTGTCACTCAAAGTGGCCACGCCCTTAATTATGCAGAACTTTAATACTTTATATAATGCAAACAAATGAGTTATAAAAAATTCACCTCCTCACAGTCGCCATGAAGGGCAAAATAAGCTGTATAGACCAAAATAAGCCGTATAGACCAAAACCGTATAGGCCAGTCGATGAATTGCAGTTTAAGTCACTTCCGTATTGGCTTCAAGAGAAACAGGGGGAAGTTGCCGCTTTGTTAAATTCCCTAATAACATATTATATTGACTAAAAGTGTAAATTAATGTGTTAATTACCACAACGGGTCGAAGCCACCCACATGAAAAAATACTATAGTATATTATAGTAAAATAAGTGTTTTTGAACCATACTATAGTAAAGACATTACAGTAAATTGTAGTATATTGTAGTATATTATAGTATTTACTACACTTTGTTAATTTACTGTAGTATATTTATTTAACGTACTGCTCTGAGTCAGACAATTTACTATAGTACGGTTCAAAAATACTGTAGTATTTACTACAGTAATTTTACTATAATATACTATAGTATTTTTTCATGTGGGCATGAATTTCAACTTCCAGTTGCCTGCTTTAATTAATCATTAGCTAATGATTTGCAAAGGTATTATTATGTTATGATTTGAGGTACATCACTATTAAATACTTGTTTAGTAATATGTCATTGTGGTTATGGGTTTTGAATTAATTTAGAATTAGTTAATAGTGATGTGCCTCAACAAGTTCAGTCATAGCATAATGATACCTTTGCACATCATTAGCTAATGATTAATTAAAGCAGGCAACTGGAAGTTGAAATGCATAGCTTTGACCCGTTGTGGTAATTAACACATTTATTTACACTTTTAGTTAATATAATATGTTTTTAGGGAATTAACACATTGACACATTTAACTGATAACAATTCATATATTATTGAATCTATTAATCATACAGAATCGTCATTAGTTGCTGATGCAGTGATCATTAATAAATGGTTTAGTCACACATTAACTCATGATTATCTGTTCATTAGTTAAGCAGGATTTAATGCATATTAGTGCCCCCGTATTGTAAAGTGTTACCGGTAACGCTAATACACACTGAATACATGTAGTCACACAATGCTGATGTTGCTAACATTAACAAATTGCGAACAAAGTATAACAATAATAATTTGCATGGTTTTATGTGATGTGAGCGAGCGTTAGATTTAATCACCGTTGATAGCATGATTTATTGTAATGCTTTTTTCTCAGCTCGTCAGAACAGAAGTGGCTGATATTACTTGTTCAGATGACATTTTCGCGGTAAAAACTTATTATTTTGGTCGTACTTCCAAGACGTGGAATATGTGATTCTGAAGTACAGGATCCACACCGGTGCGGTGAATGAGTGACAGCCACACACACTCCTCAAAACATCAGATTCATCCGCACCGACGCACAACCCACGTAAAGATGATCATTCAACAAATAACTGCAGTTACATGTTTCAAACAGCGACAAAGAGGCGAAACTTACAGACTGCAGCTTTAACTAAGGCCCCGTTCACACTGCAGGCAAAAGTGGCCCAAATCCGATTTTTTGGGGGTTAAGTGACCAGGTCAGACTTCTTCAGAGGTAGTGTGAACACTCAAATCTTGCCCAGATCTGATTTTTTCAGATCAGATTTAGACCACATGCATATGTGGTCCTGAATCAGACCCAGATCTGATTTTTTTCAATGCGGCCGCAGTGTGAACAACCAAGGCGGATTTGATGCGACTTTTACGTCAATCTACGTCGACATTTGTCACAATTATGCGCCGGCGAGTTAGCCCTAGACACAACAGACACAGACAGTAACATTAAAAACTTGACTAGAAATGGAGAACAGCGATGGAGCGAGTCAATGGAGCGAGAGTGAGGTGTTAGACCTAATTAGTATATGGGGAGATACTTCAATTCAAGCTAAACTAGAAGGATCCTACCGTAACCGTTCCGTTTAAAAAAATAAAAAATAGCACACAAAATGGAAGAACGGGGACACAGAATAATGTGGCTTCAGTGCCAAAGGAAGGTGAAGAGTCTTAAAGGTAAATTTAAATTTCCTCCACAACCTCCCGAATTTTAGTGCAACAGCGGCTGCGTCTGACGTCATTGTTATTGTTCATTTGCGCATGCGGGTTAGTTTGAAACCTCAAACAGTTCACACTGGAATCAGATATAGGCCACATTTTAAAAGGTAATGTGAACAGCCAAACAAAATATCGGATCTGAGCAAAAAAATCAGAATTGAGCATTAAGACTTGCGGTGTGAACGAGGCCTAAATGAACTATTAACTGAACTGTCTTGATTTATTCATCTATAATCAACTGGTGCATCTGGAATATCAAACATGGCCAAAAGCAGGAAAGTAGCATGAGTATTGAGTTAAAGACGTGTGTGTTTCCTCTCTGGTGCAGGTCTATAAGGGTTATGTTGATGACAGCAGGAACACTGATAATGCCTGGCTGGAGACCACCATCATCACACTTCACTGTGACAAACACGCTCCGCTGATGGCAGATCTAAACCACATAGTGAGTAGAAAAACATCTCTTTATCTCATATCTCACTGATTTTCTGGTATGATGGAATTATTAGCCAGACTGAATATGAAGCATCTCCTGTTCAAATAGACCAAAAATAAAACACAGACAAATTCAAGTAAAAATTGTAAAAGGCAAGTAATGCTGGGTACACACATCAAGATAATCAGGGCGATTTTGGACCGATTTCTCCCCTTCCGACAATCCTAGGTAAAGTCCAGGGCCCGTATTCATAAAGATACTAAGAGTCCTCTCAGAAAACTCCTAATTTAGCTTAAAAACTTTTACGTAGGAGTCTTAGCTTAAGAGCTATTCGGGACCGATCTGAGAGCAACTCTGAGCAAGGAAAATACAAAAACGTTTATCTTCGTGAAGAGGCGGGGCTGACCCCGTTACTACGTATGACACAGTCTTTTGAAGACTGTGATTGGTTGGTTGTCCAAAAAGGGGAAAAAAGGAGCACTTTTAAGTATAGGGTCTATTCTAAGCCTTCACTTTGAAATTACAAGCGCAAATTGTCCTATTTTACCGTTCTCTCTCACTCACACACACACACACACACACACACACACACACACACACACACACACACACACACACACATTATATATATGTATATAAATCCTTTTATTATTTACCATGCTGTTAATTTCCTATAAGGTATTTGATTGGCTTAGAATTATAAACATTGTTCCACTCTTTCCAATTACACTGATTGCTGGCATTTCTATTTAATTGGTGGTTTGAAAGTTGGTTTAATGCAACAAACATGATCCCTGCACGATCTAATCTATAGCGTCTTAAAGGCCTTTGCACACTGAGTCCGAAATTTTCGCATGCGTTTTTTCGTATTCGTGATCCGGAAAATTCGTCACACACAGAGACCTTGCACACTGAGTCTGATGCGTATTAATGAATGCGTTACGGAAAAAAACGCACAAAAATACAAAATGCCGTCTTCAGGTAGTGAGATTATTTTTTTGGTCCACTCTCGTTTTAAACAAGAGAAAAAGAAAGCGGAAATAATGGGTCCATCATCCACTCCTGTGATCGCGTAGAGAGGAAGGAGAGTTCCACCTCCTTATAGGATCTGCGGGATTATCCAGACCGATCCAAAGTTTACTTTAGACTGTCAGTGGCTCAGTTTGAGGCTTTGCTAGCGATACTGGAGCCACATATTAAAAAGAAGACCACCAATCTCCGTCAATCAATTGATCCTGAACAAAGACTGGCAGTATGTCTCCGCACACACACACACACACACGCGCGCGCAATTTACAGGGACTTGGTGAGCTATAATTATAGCTGTGATATAATAATATTAGTAGTATTTTTGATACAATAATATATAAGGGTATCTGAGCACTGGCGATTCATTCACCAGCATTGCCATCAGTTTTAGGTTGGGCATCAGCACTATAGATGGGAAAAACGGATGCGAAAAACGCAGAAAATCGAACCTGTTCCGAATTTTTTTTGGACGGACGAAAGTCTCGGAGGCAGTGTGCAAGCGTGATTGACATAACGTGAGGTTGAATTTATTTTTTGACGTGCGAAAATTTCGCATGCGAATTTCGGACTCAGTGTGCAAAGGCCTTAAGTCACTGTCCTCCAGTGTCTGCAACACATTTCTTCGTCTTTCTGCCATTTTCTCCACTGCTAAAGAAGCTCTTAAGCCTCTTAAAAGTCCTCGTCCGTGCTCCTACAAAATTTGGCCTCAAGACTTCTTTTAAGGGTTAAGATGCTTTCTGAATTACTTTTTTCTTTACTAGGATTTTTTAGTTAATTTTAAGAGTAAACGCCCACATTTCTAAGAATTTTCTTAGAATTTTGTCACTAGGAGCTACTCTTTGCATTAAGATTCTTTATGAATACGGGCCCAGATTATTTTATCAGATTTTTTTTTTTTTTTAAATAAATTTGTTTATTGAGTGGAAAGTAAGACATATCAATTGAAACAACAGACATAATGAAGACAGTCCACTTTTTTCCCTTCTTTACAACAAAGAAAAAAAAAACCTAGAGGGAGTAATGGTGATAATTAACAGAAATTCAGTCAACAGGTAAAGTTTGAAGAGAGTGAAAATATGATATAAAGGTTGCCATTTGTCATGAAAAGAGCCGTAACTTGCATACCGAGAGCATCTTATCTTTTCCAACTTCAAAAAGTACACTGTGTCCAAAATCCACTGTGAAATACCCGGAGGCTTGGTGGACTTCCAAAGAAATAAAATCCATCATCTGGCCAGTAAAGAAGTGAAAGCAAGTACTTCTAACTCTTTAGATGAAAACTCAGTCCAAACTTTGGGAACCCCAAAGATTGCAGTAGAAGCGCAGACATCAACCTGAGTTTTAAATATTTTGGACATAGTCTCAAAGTAATTCTTCCAATAGTTATGAAGCATTGGACAGAGAAAAAATATATTTTTGCAGGGTGACATGTGACATCTATCACACCTGTCGTCAACATTGGAGTAAATTGCAGCGAGCCGAGCTTTTGATTAATGAACCCTATGCAGTATTTTAAACTGTATTATCAGATTATTTGATCAGATTTTATGTGTTAGGTACGCGTTGAAGCTGCTCAGTCCACCATTTTCTCTCTCTTCTCGGAAAGAGATCCGGTACTGTGGGTTTTTCAGGAAATGCATGAACTCACTGGACCTCTGCTCCTCGTAAATACTACCGTGTATTGTGCACGTTATTTTTGGACAAACATCGATGTTGTGATATTCAAATGATGTGGGTTTAAAAACAATTTAGGCCTGTTTCTTAGCTGACAAGTATTCAGTGATTGGTGCCCATGAGTGTATGTCATTTGTTTTTAGTTCTTATATTTCAACCGAGAGTTTTTGACGGACGTGATAACATGTCTGAGTTTTTTTGATTGTAGTATTTTCAATATTAAAAATAAATTAATTGAATGTATTGTTTGTGTACTAGGGTAGGCATGAACACAGTAGGTTCTACACTACCTATCAAGTGAATATTGAATTAATTTCTAATAATTATAAATTACCTGTTAATATTCATTAAGAATATAGACAACCTTTATATTACTGTAATTATTTGGCAATATGTGGGTAAAAACACATGCAATATTTTAAACACTATTATTGTTTTAACGCTACATTTGTGCAGTAAAATTACCTTTAAAGAATAGCTTTATTTATCATTTCATTCATGGAGATAACATGGAAAATATGTAATGCTTTAGTGGAGGATTTCTGTCACCTGGTGGAAAACAAATAGCCCTCCTTCGTACTTCCGCTCAATTTTCATTTTCCTTCAGTTCTCCGTCTGGGTTTGCGGTATATTCTTAGGTTTTCTCCGGTCAAATTTTAACCGGTCCAATCAGCGAACAGAGGGAGTGGCTGAGAACGACGACATTGATGTCTTGCACTAGTTTGAGATGACATACGTCACGACCAAACGTTAGCGATTTGTTATGACAGATCCAATAGTTTTCAACTTCAACAGAGCCGACTTCAAGGAAGTTAATGCTTGTCAATGGAGAGTGGCCAGACTCTCTGAACAAATGAAATGTACCAGAGTCTGGTCGGAGAAGGGTAGAAAAACAAACACTTTTAACATGAAAATGACATGAAATTGTCATTATAACCAGTAGAGGGCAGCAGATGACCACTCATGAGCTCATTTGCCATTTCCTATTACAACAAATTTGAGCAGTTTTATTGCACTGAAGTATGAAGTATAGCAAGAGTAGGAGTCACAAAGTCTCATGCCATTTAGATGAAAGGATTTGGATAACATTTTACAGAGGATTTGAAACTGGCTTTTGTGTACTTAGAGACTTGAGACATTCAGTTCTTATGAATTTGTTGACATTTTTTTAACCAGGAAAGTTGTTTTTATTGTTTCTTATAACAAAAATGTGTATATTTTTAATTTTAAACCCATGAAAATGCTGATCCTGTTGTAAATAATAGTGAAAAATAACTTTTTTTTAAACTGTTGTTCCATTATTAACCCTTAGCAGATTTTGGCTAAAGTAACAAATGCTTTGCATGAATTGTTGGATTTCCCAGTTTAAAGTTGCAGTGCTCCACGTATAGTGTGCAGACCATAGACTGTAAAAAAATATGGATGTAGTGTCCGTGACGTCACTCGTATGATTCTGAAGAGCAGTTTTGAAGCGTAAAGTCGGGTCGAGCTGTCCATCGCCATCTTGTCAGCGTGTCACTCCCAGATAACAGAAAATGGGCAAAGAGGCGGGACGTGGGCGGAGCTGAGCTGATGTGATGACTAACAAACAGCAGATAAATGGCTATCCACCTGTCACTCAGTGGCCACGCCCTTAATTATGCAGGACTTTAAGGCTTTATATAATGTAAACGAATGAGATATAAAATAATTCACCCCCCTCACAGTCGTCATGAAGGGCAAAATTAGCCGTATAGACCAAAAGCACAGTTTGTCCCAGACTGTAAACATGTGTTCTTCTGCTGTAAAGTTGGGCATTTTAACATGAGCTCAGTGAGATTCTGCTTCTTCTGGAGTCTGTCTCTAGTGGCCAGTCCATGAACTGCAGTTTAAGTCACTTCCGTATCGGCTTCAAGAGAAACTGCGGGAGGAGCCGCTTGGTGCAGACCAGGGGCGGTTCTAGACCCTTTTTAGGGGGGCTTCAGCCCCGCTTAACTTCTGCCCCAGCCCCCCTAAAAAAATGTGTGATTAACCTTTAAAACATGTGAAACTGGCGGGAGGCTTCGGCTTCGTCCCGTCTTTCTGCGTGTTCTTTAATCCGCACATCAGAAGCAGAGGTGTGTGCGTTCATCTGAGCCTCATTGGTCTGTCACTGCTCGTCAATGTAAAAATATTCGAGAAAACCAATCAAATCAGTGTAAGCGGGCTTTATGTTCACACAGAATCTGCTGAGGCTAAAAGCGAATTTTAGCAGCACGACTCGACGTCAAGTGAGAGAAATGTAAGCAAAGACTCTGCTTCTTTAAGTCAGAAATGTTAAACAAAAATATTCAGGCAAATGAATAGCCTACACTTTTGTCTAATTTCACCAATTTGAATTGAAAATAGGCCAATGTGATTCATAGTGTAATTAACAAACAAGAAATATTAACAAAACCGTTTTCTTCAGATTAGGCATACAATTAATAATGAATGTGTACATATTGTACATTAATATTATTCCATTTGTAGCCTTCAGTAAATAAAAAAAAGCTCAGCTATTTCAGCCTGTATTGGGTATAAGATTAGTAATGAATGTGTTTATTTTGTGAATTAATTTAATAAACTTAAAACTTTAATAAACAGTGTCTAAGAAAAGTATTCATAAAACATATCAATATCAGTATGTTAATATGTAAACCATATTTACTTTCTTCACTGACGAAAATGGAAAAACTATATCAGTTAAAGCTCAGCGTTAGGAGGGGAAGAGACTGGGCAAGAGAAAAACAGAGAAAAAAAGAGATGTGGAGATAAGAAAGACAAATAATCTACTGCCCAGTGACATGGGTTTCAAGCTATTTTTATCAAATTTTTTGGCCTTCAGAACATCTTAAAATGCACATATGTAGATCAGAGAAATAAACATTTTCTCGGGGGAGCTTTATAAGTATTGCTTAATAAGTATTAATTAATTAACAGCCATCCTATGGATATGCATGTTAGTAAGCTACTAGTTAATAGCGCAATTTGGACCCTAAAATACCCTCACTGGGGGCTAAGCCCTAAAATGGAAATCCTAGAACCGCCCCTGGTGCAGACACTGAATAAATGTTACGATCTCATAATACTCTCTGTGATTCTGACGATGCGAGTCCCCAGTTCGATAGACATAAAACATCACAAGCACATCCAGTTTGATGTTCTGTGCAGTCACAGCGCTCCATAAGTGTTTTTCATTTAGTGCTTTAGTGGCAGTATTTCAGCTCTGGTTGGGTTTGCGGAGCAACTCAAGCTGTCTTTGTTTTTGCTGCAGGTTGAGAGCTCGGCGTCATCTCATCATCCGCTCAAGTGGCGGGAAGTGAGCAGCATCGCGTGTGTGTGTCCATACCAGCGAGAGGCTCTACGTCATGTAGCACAGCTTCACAACACACACTTTTGACCCTCAGGAAAACACACACACGCATGCTTTAAAGTCTTTAAAGGTGTGCCATTTCCGTGCTACTAACACCACCAAACAGAACTGCATGAATAATGACTGTTTTCAAACAGGTTTTTCCTTTGGGCCTTTGCATTTTAATGCCATTAATGGTGCCTTTAACTTCAGATAATTTGCTCACATTCATGCAGATTTCTGTTCAATCCATAAGCCATACAGTCAGCCTCACACATTATGGTATGTTGAATGTGTTTTATAATGCATTATTGTATTTATTAGTAATTTTGGACATAAGTTTCAATATGAATTTTGAATGTGGTTGCATTTTAAAACATAAATGCCGGTCAATCAAGTGTTTCGTTTGCACATATATATATTAGGGCTGTCAAAGGATTAATCGCGATTAATCGCATCCAAAATAAAAGTTTGTGTTTACATAATATATGTGTGTGTGTACTCTGTTAATTATTATTTATATATAAATACACACACATTCATGTATATATTTAAGAAATATTTGCATGTATATACTGTATATACATTTATATAATCTATAATATATATAAATATAATATATTTTTTTCTTAAATATATACATGCTCGTGTGTGTATTTATATATAAATAATAATTAACAGAGTACACACACATATATTATGTAAACACAAACTTTTATTTTAGATGCGATTAATCGCGATTAATCTTTTGACAGCCCTAATATATGCATAAACATATACACCTTATGCATGGAATGGTGTAGTTGCAGAGTGAAGTTGGCTGTACATTATCCCACGTATTACACAGCTATTTACATATTACATATATTTGCAATAAAAATGTAAGCAATTAACTGAAAAGAAAGAATTTAATCAATGGATGTGTTAAAATAATCTGTACATATTTGAGTGCTTCATGTGGCAAAGCCATTGATTCATGTACAGTACAGTGCTGACCAGACGTAATTAGACCAGATTAGGCAGCATTGCATTGTGGGATGTCAGCAGGAAGATGAGTTTGTGCTATTTCACATTAAAACTTTCACCTCCATTTTACAAGCAATTATGAAATGCCTTAAATATTAGAATATATCGATATAAATTGACTCAGGTTTGTGATCTAAATGCTGTATCTGCACTGTTAAAACTATTAAGACAGAATAAAACATGATTAATAACTGCATATTGGCATATGCAACAATAAAGGTGCGTGTATTCTCCTGGCTACTTTGCAGTAGTTGGTGTAGTTCTACAGGTTTGTTGTAAAAACGTTTGCTAAATGCATAAATGTAATTATTTAAATGACAATGGTTTGCCATATTTTGTGACAAAGGTCTTAATTTTCAGTTCCGTTCAAGGTAATTGAAGCAACAGTTTTTCAATAACAGAAGAATATGTGAAAGTATGGTATTTGGGGTAAAAGGCACAATAATAATAATTTACATGATGATAAGTAGTTTCCTGACTTTTCCATTTGTTGACATGACATGGTTAGATTCAGATATTTATAATGAGACCAACATATTTAAAAATACGATATTAATCATATCATATAATAAACTATCATGTATTGTTACTACTGTAAATCCTGTAAATCCAAGGGAACTTCTTCAATGCTTTCATACTTTCATTTTGTTTCTGTATTTTTAAAATATATTTTTATATTAACGTATTTTAATGATAGTATGTTTATTAAACAAATAATTATTATTTTATTTATCAAAGTAAACCAAAATAGTACAAATGTTGCTAAAGGCATTATTAAAAGCATACACCGATCAGACATTATGAACACCTTCCTAATATTATGTTGGTCCCCCTTTTGCTGCCAAAACAGCCCTGACCCGTCGAGGCACTAGACCCCTGAAGGATCCTTTAAGTCCTGTAAGTTGCAAGGTGGGGCCTCCACGTGCATCAATGAGCCCATGACCCTGTGGCCGGTTCTCCACTGGTCCTTCATGACCCTGTGGCCGGTTCTCCACTGGTCCTTCATGACCCTGTGGCCGGTTCTCCACTGGTCCTTCATGACCCTGTGGCCGGTTCTCCACTGGTCCTTCATGACCCTGTGGCCGGTTCTCCACTGGTCCTTCATGACCCTGTGGCCGGTTCACCACTGGTCCTTCATGACCCTGTGGCCGGTTCTCCACTGGTCCTTCATGACCCTGTGGCCGGTTCTCCACTGGTCCTCCATGACCCTGTGGCCGGTTCTCCACTGGTCCTTCATGACCCTGTGGCCGGTTCTCCACTGGTCCTCCATGACCCTGTGGCCGGTTCTCCACTGGTCCTTCATGACCCTGTGGCCGGTTCTCCACTGGTCCTCCATGACCCTGTGGCCGGTTCTCCACTGGTCCTCCATGACCCTGTGGCCGGTTCTCCACTGGTCCTTCATGACCCTGTGGCCGGTTCTCCACTGGGCCTTCATGACCCTGTGGCCGGTTCTCCACTGGTCCTTCATGACCCTGGTGCCGGTTCTCCACTGGTCCTCCATGACCCTGTGGCCGGTTTTCCACTGGTCCTTCATGACCCTGTGGCCGGTTCTCCACTGGTCCTTCATGACCCTGTGGCCGGTTCTCCACTGGTCCTTCATGACCCTGTGGCCGGTTCTCCACTGGTCCTCCATGACCCTGTGGCCGGTTCTCCACTGGTCCTTCATGACCCTGTGGCCGGTTCTCCACTGGTCCTCCATGACCCTGTGGCCGGTTCTCCACTGGTCCTCCATGACCCTGTGGCCGGTTCTCCACTGGTCCTTCATGACCCTGTGGCCGGTTCTCCACTGGGCCTTCATGACCCTGTGGCCGGTTCTCCACTGGTCCTTCATGACCCTGGTGCCGGTTCTCCACTGGGCCTTCATGACCCTGTGGCCGGTTCTCCACTGGTCCTCCATGACCCTGTGGCCGGTTCTCCACTGGTCCTCCATGACCCTGTGGCCGGTTCTCCACTGGTCCTCCATGACCCTGTGGCCGGTTCTCCACTGGTCCTTCATGACCCTGTGGCCGGTTCTCCACTGGTCCTTCATGACCCTGTGGCCGGTTCTCCACTGGTCCTCCATGACCCTGTGGCCGGTTCTCCACTGGTCCTTCATGACCCTGTGGCCGGTTCTCCACTGGTCCTTCATGACCCTGTGGCCGGTTCTCCACTGGTCCTTCATGACCCTGTGGCCGGTTCTCCACTGGTCCTTCATGACCCTGTGTCCGGTTCTCCACTGGTCCTTCATGACCCTTTGGCCGGTTCTCCACTGGTCCTTCATGACCCTTTGGCCGGTTCTCCACTGGTCCTTCATGACCCTGTGGCCGGTTCTCCACTGGTCCTTCATGACCCTTTGGCCGGTTCTCCACTGGTCCTTCATGACCCTGTGGCCGGTTCTCCACTGGTCCTCCATGACCCTGTGGCCGGTTCTCCACTGGTCCTTCATGACCCTGTGGCCGGTTCTCCACTGGTCCTTCATGACCCTTTGGCCGGTTCTCCACTGGTCCTCCATGACCCTGTGGCCGGTTCTCCACTGGTCCTTCATGACCCTGTGGCCGGTTCTCCACTGGTCCTTCATGACCCTGTGGCCGGTTCTCCACTGGTCCTCCATGACCCTGTGGCCGGTTCTCCACTGGTCCTTCATGACCCTGTGGCCGGTTCACCACTGGTCCTTCATGACCCTTTGGCCGGTTCTCCACTGGTCCTTCATGACCCTGTGGCCGGTTCTCCACTGGTCCTTCATGACCCTGTGGCCGGTTCACCACTGGTCCTTCATGACCCTGTGGCCGGTTCTCCACTGGTCCTCCATGACCCTGTGGCCGGTTCTCCACTGGTCCTTCATGACCCTGTGGCCGGTTCTCCACTGGTCCTTCATGACCCTGTGGCCGGTTCTCCACTGGTCCTTCATGACCCTGTGGCCGGTTCACCACTGGTCCTTCATGACCCTTTGGCCGGTTCTCCACTGGTCCTCCATGACCCTGTGGCCGGTTCTCCACTGGTCCTTCATGACCCTGTGGCCGGTTCACCACTGGTCCTTCATGACCCTGTGGCCGGTTCTCCACTGGTCCTTCATGACCCTGTGGCCGGTTCTCCACTGGTCCTCCATGACCCTGTGGCCGGTTCTCCACTGGTCCTTCATGACCCTGTGGCCGGTTCTCCACTGGTCCTCCATGACCCTGTGGCCGGTTCTCCACTGGTCCTTCATGACCCTGTGGCCGGTTCACCACTGGTCCTTCATGACCCTGTGGCCGGTTCTCCACTGGTCCTATATGACCCTGTGGCCGGTTCTCCACTGGTCCTTCATGACCCTGTGGCCGGTTCTCCACTGGTCCTTCATGACCCTGTGGCCGGTTCTCCACTGGTCCTATATGACCCTGTGGCCGGTTCTCCACTGGTCCTTCATGACCCTGTGGCCGGTTCTCCACTGGTCCTTCATGACCCTGTGGCCGGTTCTCCACTGGTCCTTCATGACCCTGTGTCCGGTTCTCCACTGGTCCTTCATGACCCTTTGGCCGGTTCTCCACTGGTCCTTCATGACCCTGTGGCCGGTTCTCCACTGGTCCTATATGACCCTGTGGCCGGTTCTCCACTGGTCCTCCATGACCCTGTGGCCGGTTCTCCACTGGTCCTATATGACCCTGTGGCTGGTTCTCCACTGGTCCTTCATGACCCTGTGTCCGGTTCTCCACTGGTCCTTCATGACCCTTTGGCCGGTTCTCCACTGGTCCTTCATGACCCTGTGGCCGGTTCTCCACTGGTCCTATATGACCCTGTGGCCGGTTCTCCACTGGTCCTTCATGACCCTGTGGCCGGTTCTCCACTGTTCCTCCATGACCCTGTGGCCGGTTCTCCACTGGTCCTTCATGACCCTGTGACCGGTTCTCCACTGGTCCTTCATGACCCTGTGTCCGGTTCTCCATTGGTCCTCCATGACCCTGTGGCCGGTTCTCCACTGGTCCTATATGACCCTGTGGCCGGTTCTCCACTGGTCCTTCATGACCCTGTGGCCGGTTCTCCACTGTTCCTCCATGACCCTGTGGCCGGTTCTCCACTGTTCCTCCATGACCCTGTGGCCGGTTCTCCACTGGTCCTTCATGACCCTGTGGCTGGTTCTCCACTGGTCCTTCATGACCCTGTGTCCGGTTCTCCACTGGTCCTTCATGACCCTGTGGCCGGTTCTCCACTGGTCCTTCATGACCCTGTGACCGGTTCTCCACTGTTCCTTCATGACCCTGTGGCCGGTTCTCCACTGGTCCTTCATGACCCTGTGACTGGTTCTCCACTGGTCCTTCATGACCCTTTGGCCGGTTCTCCACTTTTCCTTCCTTGAGCACTTTTGATAGAGACTGACCACTGCAGACCGGGAACAGCCCACAAGAGCTGCAGTTTTGGAGATGCTCTGACCCAGTCGTCTAGCCGTCACAATCTGGCCCTTGTCAAACTCACTCAAATCCTTACGCTTGCACATTTTTTTAATGTAATTTATTTATTTTATTATTTATTTGTATTTATTTTATGTATTTTATTTATTTAATTTGTATTTTATGTATTTATTTTATGTATTTTATTTTTATTGATTTTATTTTATCATTTTATGTATTTTATTTAATGTATTTTATTTATTGATTTTATCTTATATTTTATTTATTTATTTAATTTATATTTTTTGTATTTTATTTAATTTTGTTTATTTATTTTATTTTATATTATTTTATTTTTTATTTTATTTATTATTTTATGTATTTTATTTATTGATTTTATCTTATATTTTATTTATTGATTTTATTTAATTTATATTTTTTATATTTTATTTTATTTTGTTTTTTATTTCATTTTATTTTTTATTTTATTTTATGTATTTAATTAATGAATTTAATTTTATATTTTATTTATTTATTTTATTTTATATTTTATTTTATATTATTTTAATTGTATTTATTATTTTATTTGATTATTTTATGTATTTTAATTTTTATTTAATGTATTTTATATATATGTGTGTGTGTGTGTGTGTGTGTGTGTGTTTTATGTATTTATTTTATGTACTTTATTTATTTATTTTATATTTATTTTGTATTATTATTTCCCCCATAGCCCTTCAAAGACTAACCAGACAAACCAATGTCAGCAAAACCACTGATTAGTGCAGCAAACATACGCGAGCGAAATGATTGACAGCCAGAGAGCGATTCTGATTGGCTAAACAAGCGGGGGCCGGGCTCCGACGCGTTCTGTCACGGAGACAAATGATGTTATTTCTCACAACAACACATATTTGATTGTCAGAAAGTGTTTAGTGTCAGATAGCAGCGACGTTTTATGTGTTGTACTAAAAACGCGTATTAGTGTGTTTCGAAAGCAGGAACATTAGTAAATGTGTGTTGTGGGACTTGTGGGATCTGCAGTCGCTCTCGGGACAGTTTCGCTTTGCTTGTGATGATCGCGCGCTGATTGGTGGACGCGCGTGGCTCGAGCTCACAGCAGTATCGGTTCCACGCCCTTCAGCCATGAAAGAGCGCGCGCTGCTTTCACTTCAAGTAAACAAAAATTCCCTGAAAATATAAACACATAACATACATACCTGACCACTAAGCTATTGCGCCGAAACTCAATGCACTACATACATAACACACAAAACAATATACACGAGCGGTGTCGATTCGCTATTGAATTGTTCATTTGAGTCGGATCTTTTCAACGATTTGGTACACTTTCTTTTAAAGAGATAGTTCACCCAAAAATTTAAATCCTGTCATCAAGTGAACTATCATTTTAAGGTGTCACTGTTACAGTGTAAATATATATTTAAGTACCGAGTAATATTAATTGTAAAATAAAGTGTTATCTACTGAATCTGGTCTGAATCTGTTATAAATAAACCGAGGATTTTGTGAGGGAACAAAAAGTAATATTACAGAATAGCAAAAAAATAATGTATTTTTTTATTTTAAATTAAATAAAATTAACTTTGATGGTTAATGAATTTAAGTTATATCAACACGCATACGAAACAGAGTTGGTTTTAATAAAAATGATTTTATTATATAATAACCAAAACAAAATCAGTTTTGATTTTTGTTTAATGTTTAAGTTTGTTATATCATACATACATAAAGTGGAACAGTAAACCTTAAAAATAAAAATATAAACAGCAACGTGGTGACGTAAAAGAATTACTGAATCGGTTTAGTGAGCTGTTCGAAAGAACCGGTTCGCTCAAATGAATCAGACGTTCTATCCATAATATACGCGCAATATAGTACAATTTGTACAACACAAACTAAGCGTAGTGTGTAATGGTGTATATGGAAAATAGTAAGCACAATATTTAGAGTATATTTAGTCTAGCCGTAATAAATTAAGAATGAGTGAATAAAACGAGCGAAGGCAAGAATGCGCTGTAAAATAATATACATGAAATATTCCGCGCTTTTACACGCGTTTGTGACTGAGAACATTGAGCATCCTCGACGAGGACGCGACTCTATGAATGAGAACGCGCGCTGTGATCTATTTTTATCCCATCGCTGGTGCAGGTGCACAGGTCAGAGCACGCGGAAGTGACGTGCGCGCTCACGAGACTCGCATTAAACCATCGGGATTAGATCCGAGGACAGTCGAGCGGAGAGCAGCCGAGATAAACGGTAGGATTTCATTCCTCCCTTTTATACATGGGCTCTTTTTTGGTTTCCGATCGTCCATAATTGCTTGTGGAATGAACGCCGACGTGTTTTGCGCGTTTTATTTGGTTTGTTTATGTGTGTGTGGTGTGTGTGTGTGTGTGAGTGAGAGCGAGAGAGAGACGAGTGTGGGGGATCATCGCTCTGTGCGCCTGATGTGATGCAGAAATATCCTCACAGTTGTTTTACAAACACCAGTTTGTGTCTTAATATGTTTTAAATAGCTATTGAATTTTGAGCTGCCTCAAAATACATTTATTACAAAAATACTGGGATGTTTCAACCCATGTTTGTGTCAAATATAGACAAACCGAACCGAAAAATGTTACATTTTTAAACCCAACCGTTGGTTTTTACAATTTTAAAACCCAACCGTTGCATTTAAAAATTTGAATTAAATTTCAAAACCCAACCGTTGGTTTTACATTTTTAAAACCTAACCGTTGCATTTAAAAATTTGAATTACATTTCAAAACCCAACGGTTGGGTTTGTCCATATTTGAGCCACACGAGTCCCTGGTTAAAGAGCTATCGGTCAAACTCAGACTGTCAATCGTGTATTTATGCATATGTATATTTCATCTGCAGCTCTGACGTCTAAATGGGCCACTGAACACAGAGGGCCCTAGTTAGATGCAGCGTATTTGTGTGTCTGCCAAGAATGTGACTTGTCCCAGCAGCCTCGATGGTGCTGCAAGTGCAGATGCACCGGCTGGAACAAAGCTTTCCCATCACAAACAGAGCAGCCTGATTGTTGTTGTGGGATATAAACAGATCTTCCCATTCCTGTCTGCTTCAACAAGGCTGTCAGATCCTGATGAATAGACTACATATGTTATGTGATTGTATACGGTTAAGTGTAAATGTATAGGAGAGACTCACAAGGGTTTTATTGTAGTATCTAAGAAGGGTTTGTATGTTGGTTTCTGTTTCATCCGTTTCATAATTGTATGACTTGAGCTTTATGATATATTGTGACAACTTGCCCCACTGCATATCCAGGTAACTGAACTACATGCTGATCTTTTCAGTATCGTTTCCCCCCCCGTGGTATCGAAAATGGTATCGAATATCGATACTTTTTTTAGGTATCGTATCGAAGTTAGAAATTCCAGTATCATGACAACACTAGTTCATATAGTCGACGGTAAGAGAATTGGTTATTTTGGCCTCCAGGACCAAAGTTCACAGCCTGCAATATAAATAAAGAAGCCGATGTGTTGCTGAAACAACTTTGATTTGGATTTTGTTCGTATTGTAAAGCCTCACATATGAAATAATACACTCTAACTGGGTTAAAAACAACCCAATTTGGGTTGTTTTCAATCCAATGACTGGGTAAATAAATATAGGGCAATACACATGTTGGGTTTATTTAACCCAGCATAATGGGTTGATTAAATTTTGGTATTAATAATGTTTAATACATATTGCTAATATGTAAACTTGGTTATCAAATATTAGAAGTAGAAATTAAACATTTAGAAGTAATTGTATGAATGGGTGAATGTGAGGCAATATATAAAGCGCTTTGGTGGCCTTGGGTCTGTTGAGCACTATATAATAATGGTCCATTTACCATTTAATTGAAGTGTAATCGAGCAGTCAGGGAACAGTTCTGAGGACATATTAACATCATAAGTACTTATATTCTCTATCTTTTTTAATAAAATCAGGCGTTTCTATCACTCAAAGACCGAAGCGATACTCATTTAGGCGACTCACATCGCGCCCCTGTACGTGCTTTGCATAAAATGAAGTGATATATAACACAATAATGAATTTATAGATCAAATATAATGTACACAAAACCTGTCTTTTATTGAGGACAAGCACCTATTTGATGGAGCAGTACGCCATTACGTCTGACCCAGGATCTGCATAACACAAAAACTACCCAAACACTGGGTTGTCACGTCTGACCCAGGATCAGGGAACACAAAAACTACCCAAACACTGGGTTGTCACGTCTGACCCAGGATCTGTGTAACACAAAAACTACCCAAACACTGGGTTGTCACGTCTGACCCAGGATCTGGGTTACACAAAAACTACCCAAACACTGGGTTGTCACGTCTGACCCAGGATCTGAGTAACACAAAAACTACCCAAACACTGGGTTGTTACGTCTGACCCAGGATCTGAGTAACACAAAAACTACCCAAACACTGGGTTGTTACGTCTGACCCAGGATCTGAGTAACACAAAAACTACCCAAACACTGGGTTGTTACGTCTGACCCAGGATCTGAGTAACACAAAAACTACCCAAACACTGGGTTGTTACGTCTGACCCAGGATCTGAGTAACACAAAAACTACCCAAACACTGGGTCGTTACGTCTGACCCAAGATCTGAGTAACACAAAAACTACCCAAACACTGGGTTGTTACGTCTGACCCAAGATCTGAGTAAAACAAAATCTACCCAAACACTGGGTTGTTACGTCTGACCCAAGATCTGAGTAACACAAAATCTACCCAAACACTGGGTTGTTACGTCTGACCCAAGATCTGAGTAACACAAAATCTACCCAAACACTGGGTCGTTACGTCTGACCCAAGATCTGAGTAACACAAAAACTACCCAAACACTGGGTTGTTACGTCTGACCCAAGATCTGAGTAACACAAAATCTACCCAAACACTGGGTCGTTACGTCTGACCCAAGATCTGAGTAACACAAAATCTACCCAAACACTGGGTCATTACGTCTGACCCAAGATCTGAGTAACACAAAATCTACCCAAACACTGGGTCGTTACGTCTGACCCAAGATCTGAGTAACACAAAATCTACCCAAACACTGGGTCGTTACGTCTGACCCAAGATCTGAGTAACACAAAATCTACCCAAACACTGGGTCATTACGTCTGACCCAAGATCTGAGTAACACAAAATCTACCCAAACACTGGGTCGTTACGTCTGACCCAGGATCTGAGTAACACAAAATCTACCCAAACACTGGGTTGTTACGTCTGACCCAGGATCTGAGTAACACAAAATCTACCCAAACACTGGGTTGTTACGTCTGACCCAGGATCTGAGTAACACAAAATCTACCCAAACACTGGGTTGTTACGTCTGACCCAGGATCTGAGTAACACAAAATCTACCCAAACACTGGGTTGTTACGTCTGACCCAGGATCTGAGAACTGAACACTGGGGGTGGGAATCTCCAGAGATACAATATTATTGCGATTTAAAAAAAATTGTGATATGCTGAGTGTTGCAATATCATTAATTAATACTGTCATTATGAATGGCTGTGCGCTGTTTACTTTTTTTTTACTAATTCTGGGATGGCAGTAGCTTCAATGGTGGGTTCATTAGCCTATTATTCTTAATGGAGAACACAACAACAAAACAGTACAATGACAAACTCACTTAAATAGGCGCTTTTACATTTCGTGTTGAAACCAAATCTTCCGTCGTCATCTTGTCAGTCAGCTCCTCGCTCTCGTGATTAATGACCCAAAAGGCTCAACCCAGGATTTGGGTAGAAAAAATAACCCAAGATTGAGTGTCTGTAGTTAATCGATAGTTTTTTTTTTTTTTTTTATAAATGTTTGAACCTTTAGACAAAATATAAAAAAGTTTTCATATGTTTTGTATCACATTTGATACATCAGTCATTTATGGCTTATATAGTGAGAATATGAATAATTTTATTCGGAGGCCCAAGCTAAAGAAAATATGCAATTTGGTGCATATGCTGATATTAAATGGCCAAAAACTGGGTGCAATTCTGAGCTTGAAATGTAAATTAATGATATATGTATTACAGTATAACGACTACATGCGTAAAATGCATCTCCAATAATATCTCTTATGATATGTAATGCTTATAATCAAAGGTCTGTATAGTTTCAAAGCTTATAATGCAATGATTGAGAGTAGGGCTGTCAAAAGATTAATCGCGATTAATCGCATCCAAAATAAAAGTTTGTGTTTACATAATGTGTGTGTACTCTGTTAATTATTATTTATATATAAATACACACACATTCATGTATATATTTAAGAAATATTTGCATGTATATACATTTATATAATATAAAATATATATATAAATATAAATGTTTTATATATAAAAATATTTTCTTTTTCTTTAATATATACATGCTTGTTTGTGTATTTATATATAAATAATAATTAACAGAGTACACACACATATATTATGTAAACAGTAACACAAACTTTGATTTTGGATGCGATTAATCTTTTGACAGCCCTAATTGAGAGATTTACAAATAAACCTTCCTTCACATTTTAATCAGATTTTTCTCAAATAAATGTTGCATAAATAATCAAATAAACCTAATCCGCTTCATTCCAGTAAGAGTGTCTGGAAATATTACTGTTGTTTACTTTATAAAAACATGCTTTAAACAGCAAAAAGACATGAAACACGAGCTAAAGATGGACATTTAAAAGGGCTTTACTATAAACAGAAGGCATGCAGATTGTGTGCAACAGCGAAGTTTTGATCATTTAATATCAATAGTTTATATAGCAAAATATTTCAGAATGCAATGCAAGATATGAAATAGTATGTTTTCTGTGGTCAGTTTTCGGGTCAACTACTGTCTTGGTGGAGCAATAAGGGCCTATAGTTAGAAGAGAATCGTGTGTGTGTGCGTGTTAAAGTCGGCATGTTTATTGCAAGCTATCTGAATCATAACATTTGGTTTAATGAGCGGTTTGTAGTGCATGAACACAATTGCGATGTAAAAACATGTGCGTTTGTGCACGTGTGTCCAGAGCCTGAGACGGGTGAGTTACAGGTCACTCTCTCCAATTGAGCAAATGTGGGTGTTCCCTCGTTCTCTCGCTCTCCTCTGCACCTCTAATTAAGCAAATGCATCCTCTCACACTCGAGACGCCTCTCGGCTCCAGCTCAACCCATTATCTTTGTTTTTTTCCTGAAGTGTGATGGTAGGAAAGTGGATAGTTGGCACCCGCGAGCAAACGTGAGATTGGAAACGTGTGAGGGCAAATTTACATTTAAAGCAATACTTTATGTAAAAGACGTCCATGACTCACGCACTATAGGTCACGTGATCCAGTTTTGATATGTGAGAGAACTGTGACTGTGGCAATTCATCACAGGCTGTATAAAATAACTATTAATGTATTATCTGGACTAAAATGTGAATGCAAAAGGACCTTATTGGAGACAGGAGGAGAGAGATACACTTGTGTCCTCTTATGAATCAGCATCTGATTTCTTATATAATCTCTGCACTGAATCATATGCAAATAGGACACTCTCCTGCACGCTACACTACAGCTGCACAAAATATGTGCAATAATATCACAATAATAATGATTACAGTGCTTGAAAATAAATTGATTGAAAAAATATATATAAAATACATTATATATAATATATTAATACATATTATATTTATTATTACAGTGTCTTTAATACTAATTATTAATAATAATAATAATTACAGTGATTAAAATGCTTAAAATACATTTAGAGTGTGTGTGTGTGTGTGTGTGTGTGTGTGTGTGTGTGTGTATACACACACACACACACACAATATATATTATATGAATACATATTATTTATTATTACAGTGTCTTTGTAATCATTATTAATAGGGCTGTACGATTAATCGAAAAATAACCGAAACCGACATTCAGAACCTCTAACCGACGTATTTTTCCCATGTTGGTTATTTCGGTTTTCACGTGACTCCGCCCCGTCAGTCACATCAAGTGCAGTTTGCAGGCACACACAGAGATGCAGGAGCAGTTATCTGTGTTTATAGATGCCCAGAATCACTATAGTAACTGCATGTTTTACACAGTTTATATACAGGTCAGTTAATTGCACGCACGCACGCGCACACACACACACACACACACGGCGCGCGCAAGCCCTGAAGCCAGATCACTTTCACTTTCGTGTTCATAAAGTTTTTCAAGTAAATGCGTTTAAAGGCTTGCCAGTTTCAACATTTAAAGCGATTGTGCACTATTCAAAAACAACAATACGGAAAACTTATCCGTTCAGGGCTCAGCTTTTTTCTGTGACACAGAGCCGAGCCGTGTCGCGTCTCTGACAACGCGCGCGCCCTGAAGGCAGACCTCGTTCACCTGCGTCCTCACAAAGCTTTGTCATTTGTATGTGGTTTAAGCCCTGCCAGTTTGAACATTAAAGCGAGTTTCGACCATCAGATGTGTATTATGTTGAACTAATGCCTGATGTATTTTGACAAACGAACACTCAGACAGTAGCTCGCACATCACGCGAAGATCGCGCGCAGAAACGCAGTGTCAACGCTGTCCTGTGACTAAAGTAAAGTCACTAAAGTAGCTTAGAAACTCAACCGTTATAGGCATACATTTTAATACCTTTTGAAGTACAAACCACAGCTTCATAATGAATAGAGACGGTATGAGTAATTCACACACACAATCACTCTCTCATTGATGATTTCAGATAAATGTAATGTAGGCCTACTGTGCTAATGTATCTGTATCTGATGTACAACAAACAGAAATCTGCCCTATAGACAATAACTGCTGAAAGTGAACCGTTTCCTTCAAGTATTTTAAAAGAACAAAGAAATGCACTTTTTCATTAGAAAAAAAAATCCACCTTTAATAGTAGAACATATTTACAGTACAAACCTTATCAGTGAACTTACTCAAAAACCTTATGAGGGCAAAAAAAAAAAAAGCAAAATAATCGTTCATTAATCGTAATCGAGGTAAAATGTTCAATTAATCAAGGTTTTTATTTTTGGGCAAATCGTTACAGCCCTAATTATTAATAATAATAATAGTAATTAGTGATTACAATGTTTGAAAATAAATTTAGAAAACTATATCTATATATATATATATATATATATATATATATATATATATATATATATATATATATATATATATATATATATATATATATATATATATATATATATATATATATATATATATTATATGTATGTATATGTGTATTATATATATGTGTATTATATATGTATTATATTTTTTTTTTCTCAATTTAATTTATTATTAATAATAAGTATTAAATGTATATATTTATTACAGTGTCTTTAATACTAATTTAATTCTAATAATTAGTGATTACAATGCTTGAAAATAAATTGAGAAAAATTATATCTATTAATACATTATATTTATTATTACAGTGTCTTTAATATTAATTATTATTATTAATAATAATTACAGTGATTATGATGCTTGGAAATAAATTGAGAATAATATAAATATATAAATACATTATATATAAATACTTTATATTAATACATATTATCTTTATTATTATAGTGTCTTTAATACTAATTATTATTATTAATAATAATAATCAGTGATTACGATGCTTGGAAATAAATTGAGGGGAACACACACACAACACAACACAACAAAGTATAATGTATAATGCAAAATCGAATTAATCAAGGCATGTTTAAACACCGTTACTCAAATTATTTTTAATAATTTCCATGTATATACGCACCAGTACAACAATACGTTGTTATAAACTGCAATATTTACCTATGGATTATTTTGAATAAAACATTTTAATACATGAAATTGGCATTCTTCATTCGTTTTCCAGAAGTGACATCACAGAGGGAGGGGGCGGGGCTGGAACAGGAAACAGTATTTATGTAATTGACATGTGGGACACATCCCTGCAATCCTAGAGAGAATCTCTCCTTCTGCGGTTTCATTTTCATAAGCTCACAGCGACTGTCAGTTTTACTCGTGTGTGTGTGTGTGTGTGTGTGTGTGTGTGTGTGTGTGTGTGTGTGTGTGTGTGTGTGTGTGTGTGTGAGTGAGAGTGTGTGTTTCATAACAGTGTGTGTGTTTTATCCTGTTAAACAGCATATTTGTTCTCTGGCTCACATGGTTTAGTGGCAGATGCTGATAGTGATCTCTAGAGAATATCTGTATTAGGAGTGTAAATCGGTCGGTTCCTCACGATTCGAGACCGGTTCTCATAGCCAACGATACGATATTTTCCGATACCTCAGAAAGTTACAAAGTTACATATTGTGCCTTTAATCACTCTCTCTACTCTAGAATCTGAATGTCCCTCCCTGGTTGTGATGTAAACTAAAGGTTATTGGACGAGCCTTTTGATAGGTTTCTCCCAAATGTTGTCTTTAATAGGAAAAACCTGCGCTCTGTGCCGGTTCATGGGGTGTTTGAAGTAGGGATCGACCGATATGGATTTTTTAGTGCCGATACCGATTTTTTTTTTCATCAGCTTTAGCTGATGACCGATTTTCTTGAGCCGATATTTGGAGCCGATACTGCTTTTGCTCCCACAATTTACATCATAAAAATGACACAATGATCATGATGACAATTTAAAATGTAAAAAGGGAACATTTATTGAACTAAAAAAAACTATATTTAACAAATAGTAAAAACAGGTGAGGTAGAACAAGAAAAAAGAGAGTTCAGTGGTGAAAATACATTCTGAAAATAAATATTTAAGCATAAATAAAATAATTACACTATTGCACAGTATCAACAAGCAAGCAGCATAATAAAGTGCACACTGACTGCACTACACTTAATTTTAAAACTATTTACAACCTAGTCATTTAATGGTTACACTCTAAAAAATGTTGGGTTAAAAATAACCGAAGTTGGGTTGAATATGGACTAACCCAGCAATTGGGTTGTTTTGACCCAGCGGTTGGGTTAAATGTTTGCTTAAAACAACCCAATCGCTGGGTTAGTCCATTTTCAACCCAACTTGGGTTATTTTTAACCCAGCATTTTTTAGAGTGTAGGTGCACTTAACTTAATCTCTTGTAGAGCAACACCAGCGGTAATTCAGGAAAAAATCTCCCAATGCTCCACGTGAATCTTCAGTCTTTCCACCTTTTACCATCGTGTCAATTGACCTATCGGTAAGCCCCTCCCCTCGAATGCAGATGAGCCAATAGCAGTTGAGTATCAGTTGCGCTGGGACCGGAACTCAGACATCTTTAGGTTTCAGCGCCATAGAGAAACATTGGAAAATCCGAAGCTCTCATCGGTTTGATGGTGTTTATGCTACAAAAATGCTAAAATGTCGTGCCTGAGGTACTGTAACACTGATTCCAGGGATCCTGAGAGGATTTTCTGTTTGTCATACTCTCGTTAAGTTACGATTAAAGTCCCTGCTAACATACAAACCGAAATAACTAACTGTTCTCACGTCATGTAACACTGTAGGTAAAAAACACATTTCAGTGCCTCTCCATATTAAACTTGTTATATGTAAATTCATTTAATTTTAGATATGTTTAAGGTCTACATTATCTGTCCTACTAAGAAGGATTCCTATTTTGATGGGTATTAAAGTCTACGGGTAGTGAAAGGAAGAGCTTGCGCGCAGTTTATCGGAGTTGTTTTGCAGAAACAAAGTTTACCAGTTATTAACTGCACCCTCGAAAAGGCATACGGTCTGTGTATATGTTTGTTTACTGTTAGTTGTATGAGTGTTTTTATGTAATTTGCTGTGCATGTTAATGGTAATGCAACGTAGAGAGATAGTTTGTGAATGAGACGTTAATGCGCACTTCTTATGCTTTGTTTGTTCAGCTCTTACGATGGTTTTTTTGGAGTGAAAAAAGACATAATAAACCATCAGTAAAGTTTGGCCATCATTCGGACGGGGTTTACGCTACATTCTGTGTCCAAAAACATCTTAGGATAAGGTTTTCACACTGACAGCTGTTATTGTAAGATACAGCAACTCTGTTTGTTTGTCCGAGTTAGCAACAGTAACTAAGGGGGGCGGGGCTTACCAATAGGTCAATTCTCAATTGATTTTGATTAATATGCGCGAGGGAGAGCAAGACAGTTTGAAGACGGTGAGAGCTGCCCTGTGGATGCCTGTCTGTAAATAATGCAGGGAAAAAATATCAGCTAACGCAGCAGCCTTGTAAAAATCACAAATATCGGCCCGATATATCAGTCTAACACTAGTTTGAAGGGCCTTTGTGCTTTAAACTAAATCAGTTTCAGTGCACGACGGGCTCCCAGAACGCTGTCCACCTCCAGTCTGTGAATATATAACCGCTCCTTCTTCTCTCATCCCCCTCAGCTCAGCGTGTGTTTTCTCCTGTGGGGTGACATTTCAGTAATGAAGCGATCTCTCCTCTCCGCAGGGCTTGAGCTGTGAAGGGTCCCTCAGAAACTCACACACTTCACTCTCTGCCCTTCAAGGACAGATCATTTTGAAGTATGCAGATCCATGAATGCTTCAGCTCCAGCTCTATAGGACAGGCTGAACATTGAACACATTAAAGGCCAGCCTATGGATATAGCTTAAATTAGTTATATTTATATATACAGTGGCATGAAAAAATATGTGAACCGCTTGCAGAATCTGTGAAAATGGGAATAATTTTAACTAAATAAGAGGGATCATATAAAATGCATGTTATTTTTTTTATTTAGTACTGAATAAGATATTTTACACCACTTTTTTTTACATAAAGTCCACAAGACAAAAAATTAGCTGAATTTATTAAAATACCCCTGATAAAATGTTTCTGAACCATTGATTCTCATTGCTGTGTTTTTCCATGGAGTGTGTGTGTGTGCGTGTGTGCGTGCGTGTGTGTGTGCGTGTGTGTGCGTGCGTGCGCGCGTGTGTGTGCGTGTGCGTGTGTGCGCGTGCGTGTGTGCGTGCGTGCGTGTGCGTGCGCGTGTACGTGTGCGTGTGCGTGTGCGTGTGCGTGTGCGTGTGTGTGTGTGTGTGTGTGTGGTTCCCTGTATGATCCACGGCTGTTTTTTGTTTTGTGATGGTTGTTCACGAGTCTCTTGTTTGTCCTGAGCAATTAAACTGGCCAATGTTCTTCAGAAAAATCCTCCAGCTCCTGCACATTCTTCAGTTTTCCAGACTCTTTTTCATATTTGAACCCTCTCCAGCAGTGACTGTATGATTTTAAGATCCATCTTTTCACACTGAGGACGATTGAGGGACTCAAACACAACTACTAAAAAAGGTAGGGATGCACCGAAAAATGAAAATTCTTGGCCGAAACCGAAAACCGAAAAAGAGGAAACCAAGGCTGAAAACCGAAACACCGAAAGAAATTGTGCCAATTATTAGTACCATTGCATTTATGGCTATGACTGTGTACTAACTTTACTAAAATCAAGGCATTGCAATTGCATAAATTAATATTAAAGTTTCAAAGAATAAATCAATTACAAATTATGCCAATATTTATTTAGCACATTGCAACAATGCACAGTATAAAATAAAATTCAAACTAAAATGTTTAACTTGACCCCACTCATTTGTACATTAAATAATAATGTACAGGCCTACAGAAAGGTTTTAAATTGAAATGTTCTCTCATAAAAACAAAGTGCATTTAGGTCTAGTGCATTTACATTTTTTCTCTGTAGAACTACTACAAGAAAGAGGATTCAGAACAAGTGCAACTGCTTAAAGATACAACTACTTTCCCTGTAGGCCTTCAACATAATAGTGTATCAAAACTGTCGGTTCGGTACAGCAGTTTTACAAAATGGCTTTTTATTTATTTTTATTGGTTTACTGAGCAAAAATAAGTGGCTGTCCTTAAATGAATTAAATTATAACTAAAAGTTTATTGAAGATATTTCTGTAAACTATATAGGGAGCCCTTACTTACACATTAAAGGTTAACAACAGAGCCCAAACTATTATTTTTAGGTCTAATTATCAACACTCAAATAATACATTGTATGCGAACATGTAAACTTCACATAAGGCAGTTTTTGCAATAACTTCTAAATCTAATTATAAAATAGTTTTTTATTCGTTATGAAATTATGAATGATTATAAAATAGTTTTTTATTCGTTATGAAATTATGAATGATTATGAAATATAATCATTTATACACAGTGTCATTTTCATGACAGGTTTATTTAAACATACATGAAATAATCAAGATATCATTAACAGGTTAAGTAGAATATAATGAATATAACGGCTAATATAGGTCATATATTTAGTGAAAGAGTTGATTTACTCTAGTGAATAAAAGTCTGTGGACACTGAATGACTGCCTGAGGTAAATGTGATGCTACATGACATTGTTTAGTTTTCAAGCGTCTTATATTGAAATATTTTCGCCGTTGAAACACTGAGTGAGCGATTACACCACATATGATACGTGACAGTAAGTTGTAGTGTATCCTCAACATACCTTCAGATGTTCATTCATGTTTATTCATTAGGAAGAGATGATCGATCGCGTTCACAGATGATCGTGTTCACGCGAATGTGATCAGTGATGCCACATTAAAGAGCGTTAAAACGGCATTTATCGTTTGAATTTCGAGATACATGTTGATCGATGTTGGTGTGGGAACTCGGATTGAAGTGTGTTCCGCGCTTAAAACATGCCCACTGTTAAAGATTGCATTTGGAAACCGTTCGGTTCACTTTGCGTGGAGCAGACGTGGGTGTTTCTCAGATATGCTGAAATACGTCCACACCGCGGACATGTTGCTTCAGAGAAGCACGTGCAGGTCACGGTTTCTGTTTGCGACATCACAACATTTCGGCCGTGTTGTTTCGGTGATAAAAGTCTTTCGGACGAAAACCGAAAATGCACTTTTTCGGCCGTGAATATTCGGTGCATCCCTAAAAAAAGGTTCAAACATTCACTAATGCTCCAGAAGGAAACATGAAGGGAAGCTGGTATCTGGCAGCAAGATGTTAGCAGCAGATCCTTTAAGTCCTGTAAGTTGCGAGGTGGGGTCGGACTTGTTTGTTCAGCACATCCCACAGATGCTCGATTGGATTGAGATCTGGGGAATTTGGAGGCCAAGTCAATGTTGAGAGAAGCTTCTCAAACCATTCCTGAAGCATTTGTGCTTTGTGGCGGCGCATTATCTGCTGAAAGAGCCACAGCCAGCAGGGAAAACCGTTACCATGAAAGGCTGGACATGGGCTCAACAATGCTTGTTTTCCTGCTTCTAACACATCAACTTTGAGGACAAAATGTTCACTTGCTGCCTAATATATCCCACCCACTAACAGGTGATGAAGAGATAATCAGCGTTATTCACTTCACCTGTCATAATGTTATGCCTGATTGGTGTACATTCTTAAAGGGATAGTTCTCCAAAAATGAAAATGGTCATCATTTACTCACCCTCAAGTTGTTCCAAACCTGTATGAGTTTCTTTGTTCTGCTGAACACAGAAGAAGATATTTAGAAGAATGTTTGTAACAAAGCAGAGAGAGCAACTATTGACTACCATAGTATTTTTTTCCTTCTATGGCAGTCAATAGTTGCTCTCTCTGCTTTGTTACAAACATTCTTCTAAATATCTTTTGTGTTCAGCAGAACAAAGAAACTCATACAGGTTTGGAACAACTTGAGGGTGAGTAAATGATGACCATTTTCATTTTTGGGAGAACTATCCCTTTAAATATATAGATGAATGTGTGAGTATTTAAATATACATAATTATACACCATACACACACACATTATGTAAACACAAACTTTTATTTTAAATGTGATGAATCGTTTAACAGCTCTAATGTTTTACTTGCACAACTTAAATTTGAACATTATGAATCACAGTTCAACAAACAAACACCGTTCCAACAATTACATGTATTCATGC